>JBBPCX010000006.1:10159127-10198406 GCA_037974365.1 Hydrocynus forskahlii
AGGGGGGTTGTTACACCACACAGTAGCCAAGATGGACAAACGCGAAATATGCTTAATGCTAGCTCTGCGATATATGCTAAATTTGCCAAATAACACCGTGATTTTGAGGCGGAGAAGAAGGAAAAGGACAATTATTGCAGCCTGCACATATGCTTCAGTTATTATGGCCTCGACCATTCAGAGGAACGTCTGGATGCGTGAGAGATCTCAGGATTGGTGGGAGAAAATTGTGGCGGGCTTTAGCGAGGAGCAGTGGGACCGAAACTTTAGAACGAGCAAGCCAACTTGCGATTTGCTGTGTCAACGTTTGTCCGCATTCCTCTCTTACAACGACACGACATGTCGCCGGCCATCCCTCTGCAGAGGCGCCTCGGGGTCGCTCTCTGGGGGTGCAGGCTATCGCACATTGGCGCATCTGTTTGGGATCAGCAGCGCACCAGTGTTCCTGATAGTCAGCGACTTCCTCCATGTTTCTTGTGTTTGTTGTTGTTTGACGTTCGCGCGCTTCCACACGTACTTCCCACACCACGTCATTAAACCGCGATGAAGTACTAAATTGTCGCAGTTAATGACGTACAGAACGCAAAGCCTAGGAAAATCCGATCTGCCTGTTTACATGACAGTCGCATTGGCACATATCTGATTTATATCCGATTTATTTCCACATATGAACAAGGCCTGAAACGGATCTCAAAATATCCGAATGCATGCGGTTTTTTCCTGTTTACACTGTCATGGAACAGATCCGATCTGTGTCACATATGAGCAAAAAATCTGAATTGGGTCACATTTAACTGTGTAAACGAGGCCTAAGTGTATGATTCATATGACCTTTGTTATGTCTGTGTTACCTCTATTGTTCAGTAATTTAAGGCACTGGAAGTTTCAGTCTGAGATTTTATAAAGGCCTTTCCCTTTCACACAAATGTGCCTGTTCTCAAGACAGATTCAGCCTTTATTAAGAATTTTGATGTGTATAAGATTGATACTGCAGTCTTAACTCTTGCTAGGTTCTTGTCTGAAACCTATTGTATTTTTCCTCATGTTTTTCCTCATCATGCTCGGTCTAATACTTGAAGGGCACTTTGTTAGTGCTCATTGTTAGTATTATCCATTTTTATAGGTCTTCATCATTTAATCACTGCCAGTTCTTTGTAAAATCTCTTAAATTAAAAAATTTAACCTGGTCAGATAGCATTATTTCCTGCAAGTGTCTAAGCACAGAGAATAAGTACCCTCTCCTTCTGGCAGTCTGAAGGACAGAAAAAAATCCCTTTACATATGTCGTGACTTGGTTGCATATTCTTTTTTTTGGCTGCAAAATCACATATTTTCCATTGCTTTGCTCTGTTCCTGGACATTGGAAGTGCCTCAATTAAGTCACCTTTTTCAATGCATTGTTTTCTTTGTTCACAGATTTGCAAGGACATGATGAGTCAAACTACTGATAGCTTTTCTTAAAAAAATATTGGAAGGTTTACTCAAATGAAAGATGAATGCATCTGTGTGGCCTTCTTCACTCACAAACTCCTCCACTGCGCTAACTAACCACAGTGAGGAGACCGGAAGGGGCAAGCCAGCTATATCAGGAACCTGTGAGCAGGTCCACATCGCCCCAGAAGTTTTCCTCACACTGGGCCTGGTGAGTCTGCTGGAGAACATCCTCGTTATCCTCGCCATCGTGAAGAACAAGAACCTTCACTCTCCCATGTATTTCTTTGTGTGCAGTCTGGCTGTGGCAGACATGTTGGTGAGTGTCTCCAATGCGTGGGAAACTGTAGTGATCCACCTCCTGGCCAATAGAAGGTTGGTGGTGGGAGACCACTTCATCCGTCAGATGGATAATGTGTTTGATTCTCTGATCTGTATATCTGTGGTGGCGTCCATGTGCAGCTTGCTGGCCATTGCCGTTGACCGCTATGTAACCATCTTCTATGCGCTCCGCTACCATAACATAATGACCGTGAGGCGAGCAGGGATGATCATTGGGAGCATATGGAGCTTCTGCACTGGCTGTGGCATCATCTTCATTATCTACTCTGACACCACGCCGGTGGTGGTGTGTCTGGTGGCCATGTTCTTCGTAATGCTGCTGCTGATGGCCTCCCTTTACAGCCACATGTTTCTGCTGGCACGCTCCCACGTCAGACGCATGGCAGCCTTGCCTGGTTACAACGCCTCCATCCAGCAGTGGGCCAGCATGAAGGGGGCCATCACCCTCACCATCCTCTTGGGGATCTTCATCGTGTGCTGGGCCCCGTTCTTCCTTCACCTCATTCTCATGATCTCCTGCCCAAGGAATTTATACTGCGTCTGTTTCATGTCACACTTCAACATGTACCTCATCCTCATCATGTGTAACTCGGTGATTGACCCACTGATCTACGCCCTGAGGAGCCAGGAGATGAGGAAGACCTTTAAGGAGATCATCTGCTGCTACAACCTGCGCAGCTTCCTTATCTTCTCCAGTAAATACTGAATTACACCATGGGAGTTACCTCAGAATATTAGTTTCATAACAATTACCCAATAATTCATTCTGAATAGTGTGTCTTAAGACCAATAGGTGGAGTTTCAAGATCAAAAACTGAAAAGAGGTTTAATTCCTTTAATTTATAAAGTAGTGTTCAGACACCAAAGTGCGGCACCGAATAAAGATATCAAAAACGGAATAAAAAGAGAACAGTGAAAAAAATAAAGCACAAAGAAACTATGAAAAAATATGTACAGCCTGTAAAGTATGAAAAAATATGTACAGCCCAATACTTTTTTGTGTTTTGTTTTCTCTGAGGTTCCCTTATGATGTTTGTGTAATACTGTTATGTAAATGACCTCTGATCTGATTGGTTGCCTTGCATCTTGCTTCATTCAAAAAGAAGTCCAACCCTAAAAGCTGGTTAAAACTTCAATGTGAGTGAGTGCAAAAGCTGTACTGTTGTTGTCTGCAAACAATGACTACTGCTATAGTAATATATGTAAATGCATTACTTTTAGTGATGTCACAAAAGCGGTTAATTAAAAAAGAGGAAAATACTGCTTAGTTTCCAGAAAATGTATAGACTATGGTACAGTTGTGAACATAGTTATCAGCAATTACTTGCTGCTTTAAAGTCTTATTTTAAACATTTTTTTTGTGAATAACAGTTGTTATTATTGAATGAATGGCCCCAATCTATGGAGATGAATCAGCCTTCAGTGTGCTCTGTACACCTTTTTTATCTGTGTAAATCACAGGTATTGAGATGTATGATGACAGTAATTCAGTGGAGATTTAAGCACATTTTAAGACACTCACGTGGTGGCTGAATGCATGCATTGTTAGACTGATGGATTAATCCATAGGCTTAGATGTGATATGGGCAGGGATCCCCTTTAGTGCTGGGATAAGAATTAAATGTCTCTCCCCATAATTTGCTGTCAGAACATGTACATCATTTTTAATCTACTACACCTTAAAGTAAGCAGATATTTGGTTTAAATGACTTTGTACAAAAGGACACGAAATGTAAGCATCTTTGTTCCTTTACTGCAGTTCACTCTTGTTGAGTACTCTCAAGGACATTTGAATGTGAAGTAAACTAAGCACAATGCCTGTGATAAGACGCAGTCTGTAGTCTTTAGACTGGCTTGTTAGCGATATCAAGCTAGTTAATTTAACAGGTCTAGCAGGTTTGTTTACGTTGTTAAACCCAGAAAAAACACCTTCTACATCTAAAAATGCAAGTCTGTTCCTGTATTGTACCGACACATGCCTAACCAGGTTTACCAGGAAAGTAGATAAAATTTCTCTCTTAAGGCGGTGTTTTCAAAAGACACTTTCTGTTTTGTCCTTGGTAAGCCAGGTCAGTGTATTACAGTCATAGACTTCAGTATACATGCTGCTAACACTGAATTTAACTGCCAGTACTGCAGGATTGTATGTAAAGAAACAGCACTGTTATGATGCTGCATTAAAGTAGTGAATAGTTCTGGGGAGACTGATCGTGTGTATGTATCTGGGTGTATGTATGCACATATATATGCTATGAAGTTTATAATAAATATATACATATAAATGTACAAAGTGATTTGAAATGTTGAACGGATAAATATTTTGCATACTGAATAACTGTTTAACAATATACTCTGAATGTAAGCTTTAAGCTCATAAGTGGTATAAAACACTTATCATGGGCTATATGATACAAGCAGGCCACTGGATGACTGTTTGTAAAACATACAGGGTTAATTGGGGAGAATGGGGTAAGTCAGCAGCCAGATAACGAACTTGAAGATTCCACTCACCACTGATTAGTATTTACTCACCACTGACTAGTACCTGACATGACTGATTTGGGAAATTGTACATTATTTTATTGATTTTTTATCAATATGAATAAATTGTGTGTATAACTATGTTTATTTGTTTGCCTTCAGATAATATTGTTCGATATCCAACGTAGTGCTATAGTTGCGTATGCTCTGCATATTATGTGCTATGGTGTGTCTGAATTTTCTGTGATATTATTAGGAAAATGTGCAGGTTTTCTCTTATGTCTTTGATTAGGTATCAGTGTTTGGTAGAGATAAAAAAAGCTTCAAGCATTGTGATCCCTGTACTTTAAAAATAGTGTTTTCTTTTATGTTTGAGGTATGTAAAACCTTCCCCACCCACATACCTGTTCCTCTCTCGTGCCCATTAGTTGCTAGTTTGTGTGGTGTGGTGTATTTCTGTATTGTGACATGCATTACACATAATGTTGCGCAATGTTGCTTTTTTGATCTGGTACAGTGACTGAGAACTAAATGTAATGGATTTGACCATCATGCACTACAAGAGGCAGCTTGATTATTAAACAGACTAAGATTTAATTGCTTTATTGTACTGTTATAGATATTTGGATGTCATGTAGCAGTTTTAATATCCATCATGGCTGCATTTAACCAATATAGGTAAATCTAAGTATGCATTTCTGTTATTCAAAAGAACACAAAAACATTCTCATGACTGACATGTATAATTACTGAACTTTTTCCCACATTTATTTTTTTGTCTTACCAGAAGCTGATACAAAAATTGTTGATCTATTTGCTAAATATGCCAAACTCAGTGTTTAGTAGGTGTTGTGGTTTGTGCTCCGTCCAGAATGTCCTCTGTGCTGTGCTGCGAACCAAACGTCGTGTGACATTACAGAAAGGGAAACCATTCTGTTCTTATTATGTGTGATTCAAATTTCACAGTTGTTGCCTTACACTGAAATAAAGCTATATTTTGGCAAGTCGTAAATCTTAGGACATCCTAAATCTGGTCAATACATCACATTTCCCATGATTAAATTGCTGTAAGATTCTTATAAGACTATATAAAATATTCAACTAATTTCAGCTCCTGGTTTTTCCTCCCTGCTCTACTTGCTAATGAAAATGAAAACAGTGAAAAACACAGCATGTGATTTTGAAAGAGCTTAATAAACATTTTAACACGGTGCTCTGTGTAGTGACTGCCTTGTCTATGGTCTTCGTAATGCATTTGAAATGCCACATTCACACGTATCTCTGATGGAGTCCTGAGTTTGTGTAGAGCAGAGGAACATTTTCCTGAAGGTATTTCTCAGCTCTGCACTGCGGAAGGCGTAAATGGCTGGATCGACCACAGCATGACTCATCAGCAGCACCACATGCAGCTGGAAGAGTGAGCGGTAGCACTCACAATATGGGTTTTCTGGACATACCATGATTATCAACAGGTGGAAGGAGAAAGGAGCCCAGCAGACCACAAACACACCGAGCAGGATGGTGAGGGTGAGCGCGCCTTTCAGGCCACTCTTCCTGTTGTGTCCAGAAGCCCCTGGCATGGACACGATCCTGCTGGCATGATACCGTGCCAGCAAGAACATATGCACATAGAGCAGCAGGATGAAGAAAAGGGCTGTGAAGAAGACCACAATGAAGAATATCTTGACTGCAGCAGCTTCGAAGAACCCGATCAAGAGAGCCCCGCTGACACCACAAACGGTCCAGATGGTTGTCAAGATGGCCACCGTACGGCGTATGGTCATGAGCGTATGGTAACGCAATGCATGGAATATGGTGATGTAGCGATCCGCAGCAATCACCAGGAAGCTGAAGATGGAGCCTACAAATGACATGCAGAGCAGAGTGTCCATCACGTTGTCTATGCTGAGCTCTGGTGCTCCCCGGGAGTTGAGATGTCCAATGTCTCTAAAAACCAACATGATGTTCTCCCATGTCTTGGAGAGGCTCGAGATGGTGTTGAAAGCTGCCAGGCTGCAGATGAAGCAGTACATAGGCGAGTGCAGGTTCTTGTTGCGAATGACTGCCACCACAACCAAAAGATTTTCAGTCAGGCTCACAAAGCCGATGACCATAAAGATTTCAATAGGAATCAGAACCTCAGGACAGTCTGTGGTCTGATGAGCACTTGTGTTGTTGCTCATGATGGATAAGTGGGTGAGGGAGCACAGTGGGGTTCTGCAGAGATTGAGCTGACTTCTGATGATTATGCGTCACACGTTCAACTTTCCTACAGCCAGAAAGAAGCAAGAATCTGGTGTTACACTTTTACAAACTAGAGTGATGTATTACTCAAGATTAAGGGGTAACCCTTTAATATTCGCAGGCCTACCTCTACCATCTCCACTTCATCCTAGAATGGCCTAGATCAAGTTCTACATAAATGTAACTGCACCCATTCCAAAATATTTTACAGAATTATTTCAGGTAGGCCTACTCCTTAATTTCTCAGATCATCTATGAAGAGACTTTACTTGACACACCAACAATTAAAAAGTGTAATTAAAGCTGTTTTTTTCTTATCAGAGTGTGTGGGTTAGTAACGGCCTTAGTCTGACATTTTAGTAATGGCCCCCACCAGTGCAGGGAACATCACAGCATGAGCAAATGATGGTAAAGAATCACACAGATTAGCAGGCCTGGCGTGTTCAAAATTATTTTTCCGATTTAGTCATCTTCAACTCCACCTGCTAGAACTCTCCATCACACAAACACTGGAAGAGTAAGCATGGCATTCCAAAAAGAAGCAAATGTTGAATTTAGTTTCTTGCTACTGCTAAAACATTGAAAGATTATGGTTTACACATGCTACATGATTTTGTGTGTCCCTTGGTCCTAAGCATCTTTTGAGCCTCTCCCCAACCACTAAAAATAACACAGTAAACAAAAGACCTAAAAGGTGGGACTAAACAATAGTTTTTGTTCATGATCATGTACACTTATAAGTAATTTGTTTTTTTCTGTTTTAAAAATTAGTCTCATGTGTACCATTCTATAATGCCATGTCATAAACATTTAATCTTCTTGTGTAAGATTTATATGTTTGGATAAACTGGAATCTTGATTCCTTCACTTTTAAGAGAATGTAGTCTTATATGCATTGAAATGAAAACAAAATACCTTTATCACACGCTGTCTAAAACATCCTATTTGAATAGAAACAACAAAATCCCATCAGTCGGTAACGTAAAACTGGACGGGCATGAGAAGATGTAACATTTATTTAGTCATTTATAAATATTAAATGGGTATTTACTCAGCTAATGTTTGTATCTATAATGATTTGCCAGTGTTTGAGCCTCCCTAAAACTCTAAGCAGTGAGAAACCCTTGGGCTCTCACCTCACTGGCCCGGTTAGTAATCCATGCATGGGTTAAAAAATTGTAACAGAATTGAACCTATTGGAAATGCCCATGTTTGTGGGTGTATGTTAAGGATTTGTGGGATAAACTGATTACCCAAGGGTTCGGCTTCACAGTCTTACCAGTCAGCCTGCAGTCCTGCTGCTGAATAGGTGCTCCAGAAATAGTTTGAAGGTAGGAGTTTTGTATCATACACATTCATTCAAGTACAATAACAGGAATAGATCATGAAACACAGCCTAGAAATGGAATTTTCTGCTGACATAAAGAACCACAGATCTGCAGTTTATTATCTAGTGTTGGCAGGAGCCAGTGCTCACCCAAGGAACCGCCAGTGCGAGAGTGACACGGGGAGAGGACCACTTGCGGCTAGAAAAGAAAGGATCAAAGAAGGCATGAGATGAAAGAAGAAATGTTTGTCAGAGAGCATGTCATTAGTTACAGTGATGTAATGCCATGTTTACAGAGCCACTCATGCTTTCCCAGGGCTGCTGGTTGCAAGTGGATGTCTAATGGGACTTCTGGGGGACTTCATGGACATTTCTACGAAACGGCGTATGAACTTGCCATATCTTTGCATTCCACCGAGCGTGAGAATCTTTTCTATTTACAAAGTGACAAAACCTCAGCATCAAAAAGAGATGGTATAATGATCAAAAGAACTCATAACAAATACTAAACAAAGAGCATAATTTCAAAGGAGCAAAGGGTATGCTCTTTTTATTTAAAGCGCATCCCTTGTCAAATCATTCACAATTTAATTAAAATCCCAGGGTGAAAACCACTTGGAAAATCTTTCAGCCTGCTCAAGAGTACCAATAATAAAGAGACCACTTTTGATCAACAAGAAACATCTTTTTATTGAGATTCATTATCCAGATTTATTTTCCAGTAACTCTGGAAACAGTATCTGTTCATTACATTCAGTGAGTTCTATGAAACTACTCTGTCCATAGTTATTAGAATGAGGAATGGAAGTAAGACCTCACTGGACATACTTTTGCATTTGATTAGACCAAAGACGTGTGGTAATTAGTAATCTTTCAGGAGGGATGGATTCTGGAGGTGGCTTCAGTTGACATTTAAGGGTTCCTGTACTGCACAGGTCCTCTCATCTTTATGAAATAGCTCATTATTGTTCTCCAACCTTTTTTATTACAGCCTGTGTATAAGCCTAAAGCCTACCCAGCATGCCCGTGTACAGCCATGATGGCAACATAGTCATAGTCATGACACATTGTCATTAAAGGTCATTTTTAAAGGATATTACCATGTAAAGATTAGAAGTAGGATTATGGTCAAACGATAATGACACAACCTTTCATACAGGCACTGCAAAAGGCATACTAATACAAACATTTGTTAAAATAAGCAAAATCATAAACATAAAAAAACTTACCTTTTTATTTTTTTGCAAAAGTAAGTTTTCTTAAAGCAAACTTTGGGAACAGTCAGCTGTAGTTCTTCTGTTTTCAGAGGAATGTCATCTGTCGTGTCACAGCCGTAGTGGTATTGCCTGTTTGCTTTTGGTCTGAGGAGGGCTAATGGAAAGGACACGGCGTGTGTTTTTGCGCCCTTGAGTTAGAAAAGCTCCCTGCATCCTTTATTTCTTTACCCTTGGACAGCAAGGCCTTTTATACAGCAGACAGCAGTTTACAAAGTGAAGTTAGCTTTAAAAATCTTTACAAAGTCTGAGTTTGCCATTACTGTTAAAAAAGCGATCAACAATCATTCTGTAACCATGTTCTCACTCCTGTTTCATTCCTCTAGACTGTGATGCAGTTTTCACTGGGAAACGCCCGCTGTGGTTTGCTCCAAGTCATTAGGTCAGTGTTCCATGCTCTGCACAAAACTGTAGAGTCCTCTCTACTCCACTCTTGAGATAATAGACATGATGAAGTCTACGAACTTTGCGAACTTCACTATATCACAGAGCTATAATCATGAGTGCTGAACTGCAATACCGTTTTGGAGAATGCATTCAATAATTATAGCTCTGAGGTAAATTAAACTGTCTGGTTGTCAAACCTTAAAGTATTAAAAATGAAACCCATAAACTGTCTGACCTCTATGAGTGCATTTTCAAAAATGTTACTGGCTAACCTGGGCTTCCTCTCAACGTCTATATATGCTCAAATCATAGCATGAGTGCAAGTTAGTGCTTGTGCATAAAATGATGTTTTTGCAAAACAACTTGCTGATGCTACATGTAGTCAAACTTTTAAGAATGTCCAGCTCTGAATTTGAAATGTGAATACATCATAAAAAGTAAGATATAACCCCTTATATGCATTAAATTACTGCTTTGTGGTGAGGTCGGGTAGAGATTGTACATGGTAAATATGTATGCGGCAAGTAAGTTGTAATAAATGAACATAGTTGTGAAAAGAAGTGTTGGCTTTCTCAAATGGTCTGGGGTAGATGTTGGGCAGCTGTTTTATAATTAATGTATTGACCCAAAATTTAGAGAGATGTTTGGATGTTAATAAATAAATAAATTACTAAACAATTTCTCTAAAGGAAACAAACCCAAATGTGCAAATAGTAGAGCACAATTGCTATTTATTTATTTATCATTTGACAAATTGGGCAAAGAGGAAAATACAAATAAAATACCAAATGTGCCATACCTTTTGTAATCCACAATGTATAGATGTAAGGATGTTCTTAGCGATCAGAGTAATATTGATGTTCTACACTCTAGGAAAAGTCGAGTGGCTGTGCTATAATACTATGTAATAGTCAAGTGTGGCTCAACCCATTTACAATAGATGACATTAAATATCCCAGCATATATGACTTACATAAACCTAACAGGATTCAGGCTGCGTCTCTCTGATGTTAAAGTATTTCCCCCTTGCTCTTTTCTCTTCCACTGAAGAGGCTTTTCAATTATGATTTTCCATAATTGTTATGTCAATATGGTCTTTTAAAAAAGTCAATATAGTCGTTAAAAGAATGTGCACTTTCAAAAGGACCTACTCTTCCACATCTACATGCATGCACAAATATCTCTGTAACTGAGATCGTTTGGACAAAACAAAAAAGCAAAACAAACACACAAAAAAACCCAAACAAATGTACTAACAACATTTTTCCAAAAGAGCAGGCATACTCTTATGATGTCCATTTCTATCCAGGTTTTACTCTTAAAATGTTTGTAATGTCCATTTCTATCCAGGTTCCATGTTATAGTATCTTAAAACCAGTGAGATACCCAAATGTCACTTCATCAAAAGGGCCATGGTAAGTTACAGCACTACTACCGTGAGGCAGATGTGCAATAATTTATGCTATTCATGCTTTGCTTATTTCAAAGCTTATTTCAAAGTGAGCCCTGAAGCATGCTCTGTATACACTGTAAGGAAATTCAGTAGAGACTGAGAACTTCCCCAACATCTTTGTGCGTCGCAAAGAATTCTGTCATGCATTTCAAGCTCAGAAGTGATGTTTTTTTTTTTTCATTGTAGGCGTTATTGAACTGTGAATAAATCTTCTTTTAAACTGGATTTAACTTTTGCAGCTTCTATCAGATGCTGGTGAGATTGTACTGAATATTACGGTTCATGGTAATAAGTTTGTGCTGGAAAGTTTGTGAACCCTACAGCATTCTCTGATCTACATTAATCTGGCCTAAACTGTGATCAGATCTTCATCTAAGTCCTTAAATTAAGAACAGTAGATCAAAGGATGTCATAGTTTAATCCATCTACTGAACAAAATTATTTAATGTTGAATATCTTTGCGAGCAAACATTCAGTAACTGAGTCTCAGTGGTGTTACTAGCAGTCCAGGGATTCAAACCCATAACCTTCTGATTTCATGGCAAGCTTCTAACCACTAAGCCACCAGCTGCCCCAGTATTTGCTTGTTCTCAGCACAGCAGTGATCTCAACATGTTACTGGTATGTTGCTCAGGTATGGGAGTGAAAGACACAGTATTGTTGCAGGGATTTTTACTCTCCTCAGTCTCAACGTTGGGTTGGAAAAAGGCCAACCAGTCAAAAAATATCCAGCCAACACTGATCCTGTAGTTTAGAAACTGACCACTGATGAAGAGCCAGAGAATGATTAACACAAACTGTGGAAAAGGTGAACTTTAGTCTCTAATACAAAAGGTACCAGCCAGGTATGTGTATCTAATAGGGTGGACAGTAAGTGTTCACTGGATTTAAAAACTCCAGCAATGCTGCAGAGCTTGATTCACTGATGGAGTGGGTGCCTGGTACAGTGGACACTGTGAAAAGGTACTGGTTAATCAGAATACCCTTTGTTTGGGCTCACTTCCTTTTAGTCTAATTATTCCATATATTTTTTTATTCATTTGTACTGTTTGTTTATTCATTTTTGTCTTGTTACTATTTTGCTCTCTAGTGTGGACCAGAAGAGGACGGGTTCCCCTTTTGAACCTTGGTTCTTCCTACTGTTTCTCAACAGTTTTGCCTCACCACTGTCCCCCTTGGTTTGCTCACCAAGGGGCCCTGGAACTGGATTTCTGTAAGGTGAGCATGGCCGCTGTACAAAGCACTATACAAATACATTTAGATTTAACTGAATTGAAATGCATTGCACATTGGAGACTGAGATCTGTATGAAGCTCAGCTGCAATCTTTTCACTCTGAAAGCAACCTCCAGTGCCATTTAGCTCTGTCACGCTCAGTCACAGACTGCCTCATTAGTAACAGATGGTGAAAAAGAATGAAAAGGCCTTCGAATTACCTCTTCATTGTGGTGTGAGATGTGCCACACCACATGATAAGTTCTTATTTGAACAAGACGTTTCATTAGAACTAGTGAAATACTCAGGAATTTAGAACCCTATTTCAATCTAGAATCTTTCTTCTTTTTTCTCCCTCTTCCTCTTCCCATTCTCCACTAATGTCTCCAAGTGCCCGTTTGTTTAGATTTGGTGCAGCGCCTGCCAACACACCTGCAGCGCGTGAGTCTCTTGTCTTACCGCTGATTGTCATTGCCATGGCGCCCACTAATCACTACCTGTGTTCAGTTAGTCTCTGAGTTAAGCTTTGTTTAGTTTAGATTGTCTGTGTGTTGTGATCGGTGTTCGTGTCCTCCCCCCTCATATCCCTCTAGGTCAGGGGTGTCAAACTCCGGTCCTGGAGGCCTGGTGTTCAGCAGAGTTTGACGGTTCTCCTCCTCAAACACATTCACTAAACCTGACAATTAACTGGCGAGGTGAACCAGGGGTTTCTGAGCTGGGAAATCATCAGAATGTGCTGGTCCTCCAGCACTGGAGTTCCACACCACTGCTCTAGGTTAAAAGCCAGCCGAGCCACTGTGGTTAAAGACTCTTTCGGTTCTGTATTGTGGCTCTTGTCAAGCGGTGTTTCGTGGTTTCCATTAAAATTCCCAGTGTTCTTGGTATTCCCTGCATCTGCGTCCTCCTTCCCCCTGGCAGACATGACATATTATTATTAGAGTATTATAAGAGTATTAATAATAATCAAAAATGCATTAATATGTATAAACAGTATGCAGCTAAATCCTTCTTCCTGTGAATTGACTGAAACTCATTTTGTCTAGCTCTTACAAAAACTGAAAGTCTAACACATTTTGAGCTAGGACATAAATAAATGCCAATTAATACATGCCAATTAATGCTGCTTCATGCTTATTGTTAATTCTTCTCGCTTGGGCAGTTATTAATGAAATTGTGAATTCTCTGCTGAACAGTGTTGGGCAGGTGGCACAGTGGATAAAACCTCAGTCTTACATATGAGAAACTAGGCTTCTATTCTCAGTGCATGCAAGTGAGCCTTCACTTTAAGCAAGTGTCCAAAGGTCAATACTTATCAAAAAAATATTTGTAAACAATTTGGCTGCCAAATGCTGAGTGGTGCTTCTGGGATGGAGCTTAGTTAAAAAACATGTGTACAGGTCATGACAGCTTTCACCAGTTGTCATGAGAGGTTGCTTATACATCACATGATTTTAGTTTAGTCCACCAAGTTTGGTGCCAATTAGTCCATGGGGGCGCTAGAAAAGGCAAATAACTGTCTCACAGCCGCTGCTTGGCCAATTTACCTGACACTTTGCATGTTGCCTCTTCAAGCTACTCTATATGAAAGATGTTAAGGATGACTCAGTTATTCAGATAATGACACCAATTAAAGATAATTAGACATTTAGCAGGCTTAACATCGGTGTGCATGTAATTTTAATAATATCTAGACGTAGGCAGTTTCTAACATCTTATGAAATCTCACATCAATTGGCCACTAGGTGACAATATACAAATTAAAGTCATATTAGTCCTGCTGTGTTCACATAGTGGAAAAGGATATTTTTGAAAAGCTCTTCTTTTTCTACAGTTGTTCAAAGTTTGAAATATGCCTGATTTAATATTTTTCTTATTATCTTAAGGTTGATCTAAAAACAATCTGTGGAGTCTGCAAGTAAAATTTATCAGAAAAACTAATCGATCAGTGCAGGCAGATTTATTATTGCCTCAGTGGTGACCTGCTCCTCTGCCAAACAGAAGGTTCCAGATTCAAATCCCACATGCCTGAAGAGAGAATTAACAATCTTTCAGAAACATAAGATTTTCTGATAATGGTTGTGATTTGAATTCAAGCCTTTCAACTCATTTTCAGTTATTTATAACTGTACTTTAAAAAGTTGGCCTTATGGGCTGTATTTTGCTTGGACACCCCATGACTTCTGCATGCGGCTATATTTTGACTTTAATTATTCTGAGTGTGAGGTCATACTGAAACCAAACTTTATGGCCACATTGCCCCCTGCTGGCCCAAAACTGACATAGAACAAATAAATGGCAGGTTTGTGTCACACTTAGCAGGCGGTTTAATGTATTACAAAGTGCCACGTTTAAAAAGTGGCAGGAAGAATTAAAAATCATGGCTTTGCACTTCCTGAAAAGTTGTATTACAGTTTGCCTGCAATATTCATATTTATAATCCTTCCTCCTTTCATCTCCCTACTCATGAGTTCTCCACCGCTCCTCTCTTTCTGCCTGTTATTCATTAGCTAAAATGGTGCTTGACAGAACACATGAATGTCCAGACATTATACACCCTGTTACTCACGCGTGACTCACTCATTGTTTTTGGCAGTCGCTTTCCTGCCCATTGTTCACAGGTGAGGTGATGGTGCTTCACACACACATAGGATAACTGGTGATACGTCGTTGCTGATTCTGCACTGTTATTTTTGTCCCACTGATGCGGAGTGTATTGACGGATAGGAAAGTTTTGATCATGTGTTAAACTGTGTTATTCTGAGAGGTGGGTTGCATAACGCCAGGGTCTGGCCCTGCAAATGAAACATTGTGCTTTTCTCTTCACCCGGCTTGTGTAAGCTTGTATAAGTCATTATAATAAACTTTATTTTCTAACAGCTGGTAGGATGTTTAAACAGCTCAGGCTCAGTAGGACGCATTTGACAAATTGCCTTTAGTTGGCAGGAGGGAGTCAGCACAGCTACCAGAGCCGCTTTCTTTCTTTATCTCGCACTGATATGAGTCATATTAGAGCGATAAGAAATCGGACTAGGAAAGGCGATGTACTCTCTGCACACTTTACATTTAGAAATGTTTGCATTTTACCCTGAGTTGAGGTGAATCAACCAATACATTTCCTGGTTCAATCAGAATTAGTATTTAAACTGTCCTCCTCATCATGCTGTTCAGATTTTGACATCATGAGACGAAGATGACACCTAACAATTGATCAACAGTACCTCGCCATTGTGAGGCTTTCAAGAAGAGTGGGATGCCTCAGCAGCCAATAAGTCGACTTGTGAACAGCAGGAGACGTCGTTGTCAAGCTGTAATTGATGCTCATGGGCACACCACACGTGACTGAGACACTGACATTTTTTGTTGTGGTATACTCGACACTGTTGTTGGCTTTTGTTTCGATGAATTGTTTGAGATGAGGAAATCACCATTACATTCTTCTTCTTAAATGCGCTACTTTCATGATATAATATCACTGTAGTGTGAACTTTTAACATTTTCCATAAATTTCACATTTTTTTTAGAGCTCTATTTACTCAATGCAGTTTATAACATTCAGGTGAGAGACAGGATAGCGACAGTTTAGAAATGAAAAATAAATAACAGAATCACTGAGATGGATAAAGGATCAACCCCCTCCTAAAAATACCTGTAAAGTCAACCAGGTGTCAATCACCTTCTCCACTGAACACCAAGATTCCACCTGTAATCAGTACTTGGTTTTGATTAGTTTAGCATAAAAATAGCAGTGCCTGTAGTTTGGTAGTACAACTGAAAGCAACCAATCAACTATGGGTGGAAAGGCACTGTCAAAAGGGAGAAAGTTGTGGACAGACACAAGCTGGATACAAAAAAAGGATTATTCACTCCCTAGGAGCACAGTAACATATATAATTAACAAGTAGAAAGTGTTTGGTACTAGTAGAACCCACCCCAAATTGGTTCGTCCCTTCAAACTGGATGGAAGAGCGAGGAGGAACCCGGTCAGTGAAGACACCAAGAGGCCTATGGCAACTTTGTATCAGTTGCAGGAATTTATGGCAGAGAGTGATCACTGTGTGCATGTGACAACAACATCATAAGTTTACATTTAAAGCATTTAGCAGGCGCTCTTATCCAGAGCGACATACATCAGTGCTCAAGTAGTCCACATCTGTTCTTCAACCTGAAATGCTATACTTAAATCAGCATCTGCTATTCAACCAAGTTAATGCCAGCTAGGTTACACATCTAAACAACTTCTGTCAAATAAAAGTCGGAGATTAAGGCAAAAGTAAGGAAGGCATGGAGTAAGAGTGTAAGTGCCCAAAAGGGTGTTTATTCCTCTCAATGAATATGGGAAAGAAAACGAGATTAATCAATAACAAGAGGCCTAATTAATCACCAAGGTGCTCCATGAAGAGATGGGTGATGCTAGATGTTGAGAGACTCCGCAGATCTGATCTGAAGAGGGAGTTTGTTCCACCACTGGGGGGCCAATACTGAAAAGAGTCTTGATGCATGTATTCCTCTTCTTTTGAGCAATGGAGGTTCCAGATGAGCAGTGCTTGAAGCTCTGAGAAGATGAGAAGTGACACTGCTGCTTGATAAATGCTGATAAGTAAGGAGGTGCAAGTCCATTCTTGGCCTTGAAGGTAAGTGTTAAGGATTTTAACTTAATGTCCACAGGGAGCCAGTGAAGGTATCTTAGTAAAGACATTGAAGAATAAGTTCTCCACAAATGTGGCAAGAAAACAGCCACATTAAGTCTCAATTAAGCTTTACAAAAATGCAACCTGTGGAAAAAGTAGAAAAAATATGTTATGATCAGATGAGCCCAAAATCAAACTACTTGGCCTCAACGTCCAACGGTACATCTGGTGGAAAGCCAATGCAGGTCAACATCAAAAGAACACAACACCTACCGTAAAGCATGGAGGTGGTAACCTGTTTTTGGGATGTTTCTATGTTGCAGGGACTGGGGCACTTGTCAGGATAGAAAGGAAAATGGGTGGTGCAAAATGCCATCAAATTCTTGAGGAAAACCTGTAGCCCTCTGCCAGAAAGTTGTCAATGGGAAAAGGTTCACTGATCAACATGACAGTAATCCAAAGACTATCAACACAGTTGCTGAAGTCGAAAAAGGTGAGCATCATTGCATAGCCTAGTCAGAGCCCAGACCCTAGTGAAAATCTGAGGAATGACTTTGAAGATTGCAGTCCACCAACAGTCACAATCCATTTGTGGAAAAAATCAATTTCTCTAAAGAAGAATGGGAAAATATTGAAGTCTAGATGCTAGAGAGGTAGCCCAACAAACTCAAGGCAGTAATTAAAGCAAAATGTGGTTCCACAAAGTCCTGACACAGGGTAGTGATCTTTTATCCAACTCACTGATTCTCCTTATTGATTTATTTTTATTTTTATCATCTTTCACTTGGATGTTATAAGCTGCATTTAGTAGAAACATTGAGTGTGTGTGTGTGTGTGTGTATGTGTATGTGTGTGCGAGTGTGAGTCTTCATTTCAGGCTGTAAAGTATCAAAATGTGAATATTTTGAAAGGGGTGACTCTTCTATATATACCCACAATATATAGTATATAGTACCACAATATAAATGTTCTCCAGCACAACACATCAGATCCAGGCACATAAATATATGTGCTTATCCTGTTTGTTGATGGATATTGTATGTAAGGCTTTCTGATAACAAGACCTGATACATTAGAAATGAAGACATATTAGGAAACCTACACTAATACAAAAAACAGTCTTGAATTGCCCTCATGCTGCTTTTTGTGCGATCCTCCAGATCTTTCAAAATGATCTAAGGGAGCTGCTTTCCACACATTCTTCATTGCATTTTTGTCATCCACATATTTCCCAGAAAACAGTTGCTAAACATCACTGTAAGACACTCGTGCCTGTCAGGGATGCTCTTTAGCTGTTAGTGTTCACAGAGCTACAATATCCTAATACAATTAATTGTTTTTAACACCACATCCGTATAGACAAAAGTATTGTGTTGCCTGACCATTACACCAACAGGAACGTTAATGACATTGCATTCAAATACATAGATTTCAATATTATGATTGCCTTATTCTGGAAGTAAGGGGCCTAGCCCAAACCCTGAAAAACAGGTGTCCCAATACTTTTGTCCATATGTGCCGTTGCAGCTCTGATGATCACTACTAGGGGGAGTTTCTGAGTCTGCGTCCATGCAGGCAGTGGAGAGATATGAGTGGAGCTGCTGCGCCGTGGCTGCGGCTCGAGTTCTGCACGTTTAGAGACGCAAAACGCGTGAGTCGTTGGGTTTTCTCTTACGTATCTTTACTATGAAATGCATAGTCATATTAGACCATCTAGGCTCTCTTCGGAGACCTGCTTTGTCTGAGCTTAAAGACTTTAAATCCTTCATTCCCTACGCATGACTCAGCCGTTTGCTGTTGCAACAAAAAATTGTAATCTTGCCTCTTGCCCTTTTCCTCACTTCCAGAGAAATAGGGTAGGGTTGCTAAACGCCCGTGTCCTAATACCCCTAGAGCTATCCTTCAAAGGTTATCGTTTTTCTTACCTGAGGCATGTGTGTACTCTTATTTAGGAGGTCTGTGTTTAAGTTTGAGGGTGGGTGCAGTTGTGTTTTTTGGGCCTTAGTCCTGTTGTGTGACTTTAAAGGTCAGTGAATGTGTTTAAAAAGAAGTGACAGTTCACCTGGTGTCTGTCAGGTCTTGAGGCTTCCTCTTTTCAGCAGTTGTGCTGATTGTCATTTTGGACCTGCACAGCTGGTCAACCTATGAAGTGAGATTTAGGAAAGTGTTCTCAAACATTCCAGGGAGAATGCAGTGGTCAGGGAAGGATTTCCACCAGGGAATCGGCCTCATTGTAGGCAAGAATGTGGTGGGTGCAGGGAGAGCCACCCTGTGACTGCTGGAGAACAGAGAGGTTTTTCAGTGTGCTGCTGGTGGGCATGGCTCTTGGAGGGACTGTGGCTGATGATTCTTTTCCACTGAGTCAGCCACACCAGGAAGGCACTCCCTAGCCTTACACAGGGCCTGCTTGAGACCACTGCCACGCCTTGGGTCTGGGACTAGGATTTTATTACTACTCCATTCTGCAATTTTTTTTTTTTTTTTATTATTGCAGTTCATTGAGCAATTTGTTTTAAAAGAGCCAAAACGATAACAAAATTGACTGAAAAGGGGAATAACAAACCATGCATGGCCTGGATAAAATGATAAAGAACCTCTTAAAGTGAGCAGTTTGGAAGTACTGAAATATTAAAATATGCAACTGCTAACTAATCATTGCTAATCCATTAAGTTGATTGTTTATGTATTACTTTAGAGATTAATCGAGTGATCGTGATTCGCGCCTATGCTCAATAGAACCTTGTGGAAGGGCTTGTGTTGCTGCTGAGCTTCTATAATTATTATTACAAAAAAGACGCATCTCAACTAGTCTGCTCACATTTTAAAATACTCCTTTCTTTTATAAGCACTGATCTCCGAGCGCTCTCAATAGCTGGAGCCTAAGCAAAGCTGCAGCCACCTTATTGACACCCATCCAATATTTATACAGGCTTGTGTGAAAAAGAGAGCGAAGACGAGGAGAACTTTGGTGAAGAGCATGCTAGAGTTAAAAATATTGGTACACAACCCAAGTGCCCTCCCAGCCACCTGCCAGTCTCCATCTGTCCATATACCTGATTGGACAGTTCATTTTTAGGAAGCCACCCCTCTGTAATAAATATTTGGCCAGATTTATCTTGATCACAAAGTGGCCCGTCTGGGATTTTTATGCTTGGACATGGGTTGTGCAGCCTTGTGCATTCAAATGGATTTATATTTATATTTTAAAGGATGTCCTGTTTCTGTCAGTGGATTTGGATGGTAAGAGAGATCATGGCATAAGGAGGCTTGCTGACATAAGAAGACTTTTCTTTGGATTTGGAAATTTTGTAGTTACTGTAATCAGAATTTATACTGTAAAAAAAAAAACCAGATCTGCAGAACAGAATGAGAAATCTTTCAATCTTTCTTAGGGCCAAAAACAAAAAGAAAGAGCGGAAGAAGGAGAGGGAAAGAGAGAAAGAGAAGGTTGAGGACTGTAAAGGCTCTGCTCTGCTTGGTGGCTCCACCCTCTCATTCCGAGACACGCCCACTTAGCCTCTCTGGCTTTTTCCTGCTGAAGGGTTGAAAGGCAGCGAGCCAGGACCAGAGCCAGAGTGAGCAAGCCACACCAGACACTCTGAAAGTGCACGGCTACAGAGAGAAGCAGAAGCTGCACCTACAGCAAGTTTTCCCAAACACTCACTGATCTGTGCCGGAGCTTTGCTCTACAACAACATCCTCTACCAGGTAAGATTATCCACTCTTGGATTATGACTACCTATTTAGCTCTGTTGTATTTCTCAGACAATTCTTGTTCAGGTTAAAGGCACTATTACATAGAGGTCACAAAGTTTGCAGAAAATGAATGAACTTTCAGTTTTGCTTTCCTCAGCATTGTAGAGAGTAAAGGTACATGTAGAAGTGGGGGTGGGGGGCGTGTCGTAAGGACATGCTTCACTGTGCAGTGAGGAATTAACTTATCAGCTCAGTGTGAAGGAGGCAGAAAAAAAAAACTAAAATCGTCTGCTGTTTTGCCTTCTTAGTCTCTGGATGACATTTTAGACTTTATAATATTGTTGCTTGTTTTAGTGCAGTTAAATGTAACAATAAAACCTGGGGTCTCAATCAAATGAAAGTCAAAAGGAGGACAAAGGAGTCAAGTGAGGACACTTGAGTGTGCCTCGAGTTTTGCTGCAAAAGTGGAAAAAGCAGAGGCTTTCATTTGTTGAATGGGTTCTGATTAACTTAGTTCTGTGTGTAGTGGCAAACCCACGTACAATTATGTAAATGGTTCTTGTGAGCTTGCTAGGGTGTGGCACTGAGATGGATGGGATGGTGGGTGGATGGACAGATGGAGGAGGAGGGAAGCGTAAGAGAAGTTGGAGTATATGAATGATTTGAAGTATTGCATTGGATTCATTTCATAAACACTGATTTTAGGCTTTCGCACACCTCTGTGTGTTCGAGTTCAGATGAAATGAGAGAATTTGGAACATGCAAATCAGTTCAGTACTCTCTGACCTTTTTTCTCTGTTTCTGCTCCATTCTTTTCTTCTCTTTTCATAATGATATTCTCTTCACCATTCCTCTTTCATTCCTTTCCATTCCTCTCCTTTTTTGTTTTCCTTTCCTTCCCTCTTCCCTTCTCGATTCTTCTGATTCATTTTCTTTCATTTTCCATTCCTCTTCTGTTCTCTTCTCCTCTGTTCTTTCTTATTTTTGTCTCTCCTCTCCTCTCCTCTCCTCCTTTCTCCTCTCCTCTCCTCTCCAAGCAGCTTTATAGCACCAAATCTTGTAACCCTAAAGTCCAGTGATGGAGTCTCCGGCTCAGAAGCGCAGCACCCGTAGTGGGGTGACCACCATGCTCTCGCCCACCCGCATCACCCGGCTGCAAGAAAAGGAGGACCTGTGCAACCTGAATGACCGCCTGGCCACCTACATCGACAAGGTGCGGTCTCTGGAGGCAGAAAATGCTGGACTGAGGTTGCGTATCACCGAGTCCGAGACGGAGATCAGCCGGGAGCTGGGTGGCATGAAGGCAGCCTATGAGACCGAGCTGTCCGATGCCCGCAAGACCCTGGACTCCGTGGCCAAGGAGAGAGCTCGGCTGCAGCTGGAGCTCAGCAAAGTGCGCGAGGACTACAAGGAGCTCAAGGCAAGGTATGAACAGAGATAAAACACTCACAGTCACTACAAAACATTCTTTAGCCAGGCCAACACCTCCAATGCTATGAAAACTTCCTTCACCTAAACTAGCTACATTTTGTCTGCCATACAAGCCCATTCCAATTCTTTAAAGCTAAACTGAATGAACACATGAAATATACTAACATATTCCCAGTACATTCTGTTAGACAAAATTGCAATTTAAATTACAGTGGCCCTTTAAAGTACCAAACTGGCATTTTAAATTCTTAAATAAAAAAATCGCTTGCCTGTTTGATAAATAGCATTGAAATAATCAGAAGTGAGAGGCTGTTTACCACAATGAGTAATTTTTTTTTTTTAATAAAAAATCTATTGATGCATTCTTCGCCAATTCTGATCATGCATTGCTAAGAAATATACAGATCCACATTACATACTGAGCTTGCTGTAGTCATCTAATTCACTACTCCTGTATTTCAGGGGGATCCGATTTAATATTCCACTGTTTAAAGTGTGGGGGTGTGTGTATGTGTATATATATATTTGTGTATGTGTGTGTGTGTATGTTTACTTAATGTCAATCATCACTTGTCTGTTACTGCATTGCATATCAAACACACCAGTTTACAGCTTCCGTTCTCCTAACATAAAACACTTAGACTTTAAAATGAGGGACCGAAACACACTTTCCTCTCCTGAAGCCCTTCTGGCAACATTGAACAGGAATTCCTGAAGCAGGAATTCAGCTCTTAAACACTGTGCCTCTGGTGCTCTAAATCTAATCCCTAACGAACTTTTTCACACTGACGTGAATCATTTGTTTCTCAACCTCTAAGGTTCACACCCTTAAGATTAATTGCTGTGTTTTGTGGTATAATTTGTGATAACAGTGTTGCCTGCTTGCTAGTACTGCACATGCAGATGGAGCGCCATGCCCATCCCTTAGACACATTCCATCGCATGACAAAAGACGTGTTGTAACCTCAGGTGTGCAAGGTATGTTGTTTCATTACCTGTGTGTGTGTGGGGGTGTGTGTGTGTGAAACAGGATTGTAAGCACAACCCTCTTTAAACACAGTCATGTGTGCCTGGGTGTGTTTTTGTTTCCATTATGAGTAAAGATATGTTTAATATTTAAACCTATCCAATTCAGACTTTCACTTGGACAGAGGTGTTTTATGGGTCTGTAGCATCTTTAATCCTCTTATTTGCAAGAAAACGTTCATCTGGAAGCAACTGAGACGTTGCCCAGTTACACACAGAAACTGGTTCCCAAACCAAATTTCAAAATATTCCCTCTGTTCCACCCACAGTGAACATGTAAAAAAAGTTGGCTTGAGATTTTGTAATTATGACATTAATTTTGGGTGAATCAGGCCCAAGGACTAGAACCAGAACATTTGACGTGTGTTTTGCATGCGCTTGTCATCAGTTCTCTTGCCAGCTTGCGTAGGAGCGCTAATTTTCTCGCTATGTAAATATGAAAAACTGATGACTGCTTACAAAAACTCTGTGAATGTCAACATAGTAGGTTTACAACCATGGAAACACCTCTGAAAGATTAGACCATGCAAATAAGGAGTTGTATGACAACGCGTTAAGCACAAACACTGTCAATGACATTATGTACGTTATCGAGTTTGGTTTGCTGACATTAAAGTGGTGTTGCTGTGTAAACGAGGCGTGGGCCAGACCTGCAGGGGTGTGGACACACCATAGACTTTGAAGTTTAGTTCCTGCAGAGCATGTACGCTACTAGCCACAGATTGGTGTAAACAAATGTAGACGGAGTAATTTTTTAAAATCCTAATGACCTTTTGCTCCACAGGCTAATGCATAAATGCTGTAAATTTTGCTACCAGTAAATAAATGGATATATTTCCAAAATGAATTTATTATTTTTTATGAAACTCTTAACCCAGCTGTCAGAAAGCCCCCCCCCCAATTTAGTGGCTTCCACTCACTAGCTAGGAGTACCCCAGTCACATGAGACCACCAATACTGGAAGGGTAAAGGCCATGTGAAGCACGACAGCTTTTTCTAATGCAGCATCATTGGATGCACTTGGAGGAGAACACTAACTGCCAATTCTATAACATCTGCTAACAGGCGACCATGCTGGCTAGCATAGTGCGAAGTGATGCGGGAGAGGGAGGGCCTTACCTACCCAGGGCCATCCTACCAACCAACAAAAAATCACAATGAAAAAAAATGGTAAAAACCTTTTGAACCTACTGTAATGCTATGCCGTATCATTGGAGGAGAACACAAACGGCCAATTCTTTTGCATCGGCTAACGGATGAATAGTGTTAAGTGTTGGAGGAGAGGAAGGGCCATACCACGCACATAAAAAAGGCAGTAAAACACAGTGGATGCTGCATAGGAAAAACTTGGAGAACGCTAATTGCCAATTCTATTCCATCGGCTAGCAGAAGTCCATGCTGCTTAGCATAGGGTTAAGTGATGGAGGGGAGGGAGGGACATCTTACACACACACACACACACACACAGAAAGAGAGGGAGAGAGAGACAGAGAGCGAAACCAGGCACCAGATGACTGTGGCATCACTGGGGGTGAACATTCTATATTCGTAAAGGCTCATGGTTATCTGCACAACAAAGAGAGGACTGTACTGGATTTCTCTGTGCAAAAAAAAAGTTATTGAGCTTTGGGGGCAGAGACCATGCCCTCTGCTTGTGTGCTTATACAGTGGTGTTGTATCCTCTGATAGTTAGTCTGAGTGCTTTGACGTGGACACAGGCAGGCACTGTCCATTTGTTGCCCAGGGTAACCGAGACGTGTGTTCCGGGAAGCTCCGTCTCCGTCGCGTTCACGTTCTCTCGCGCGGCGTCTCTGCAGCCACTGCTGTTTGGGAGTGTTTTGTTGTCGTGGTAACGGCGCAGCCTCGCCATGGGCGTGTGAGTGGCCGCTGCCTGGAATGAGCGGTGACTCACCGGCTTTTCGTGGCTCTGAGACAAGCAGGCGATCTCAGATAAAGCTCTAAGTTGGCTCTGCCTGTTAAAAAGTGGTTTCCTAAATCAGTACAGGGACGGCCTTGTGCTGTTTTTTCCAGTAGATAAAATGCTGTCTAACCTGAGAGCTGCGTAAGAGCAGTTTAAAACTTTTAACTTGAACTTCCAGATTTTATGATGGCTCTGACTGATTCTGCCGTGGGGAGTAGATCTATTTAAATCTAGCCTAATTCCATTTAGCTGTTCCAGCCATAGATATATTATAGAGAATAAATAATAATAATAATAATAATAATAATAACAATATTAATAATTTAATAACTAAACAACAATAATTATGATCGTTATTATTATTAATAAGAATTATGTTATTTGCAAAAATCATCCTAATAATAGGTAGCAGGGCCCTTTAATACTGATGTTACAGAAAACTTAGATGTTGATAGAGAGAGAGAATATATTTAGATCCAAACAAAAATGCTGCAAAAATATTGTCCTTTCATACACACGCAAAATAAATATCATCTGAAATTAATACATTTTAATTTGGTGTGGGGCATTAAAATTGAATTTGCTGAAATAGTGTTTTTTACCAACATGCAGTGGTCTACCCAAAGGCGTCTGTGGGAGGAGCATGGATCAGTCACTTCAGTGGGGAATACCCATTAGTCACAAGTGATCTTAGTTGCCTGGGTTAAAATTACACTTACTGCCACTACAGCTCTGACCCGCACAGTCCTGGTGGTGCAGGAATAATCAGACCACCAGGAAACAGACATGTGCTCTAGACAGGGGAGAGAAAGCTGTGTGTGTGTGTGTGTGTGTGTGTGTGTGTGTGCGTGTGCGCGCGGGCGCATGTGCATGTGTGTCTTTGACTGACCACTGTTCCAGCCTGAGGAGAAAAGCATTTGCCTGCTCTGATCCTCAGCAGACAGAGGTCTGTTGAGGGTGAGTGTGTGTGTGATAGAGACAGGTGTTGTTGGAGTGTGTTGCACTACCAACAGGTGCTAATGTAGATGAAGCCCTGCTTTCAGGACCTGGACAGACCGCTGTGCAAACCAGTGTCATCCCCAGGCTAGAAATGTAGGGAATGGACAGTAGAAATTAGAAGTAATTGTTCTAACATGAGGGAATGAGGGTGCTGTCCTTTTAAACTAGGAAACAGTGGTCCTGTCTACAGTAAAATTCAGTGAAACATTTTATTTTGAGCAAGTTCATGTCTAGATTTTGAGGAAATAAGTAGCAGTCTTATTAAACATTAACTCAAATGATCTATGTGTCACTCAGATGCCCTTATTATAGGTCGGACCATTCACCCCAGCTTTATTGCTAGGTTAAATATTCATTACTTTTAGTATTGTATTTTGCCTTGCTCTGCTATAGTAATGTGTTATTGTGCAGAAACCTTGACACTATTCTCAAGAATTAATGCTAGAGCAGTATTTGGGCTAAACATCTTTAAAAGGCTCGTATTTTGCATTGTTCCCTGATGTCGACCCATCTTGTTTATATGCCTAGAATTTTAGTGATTAATTTTATATGGCCATTTTTTTCCATCCTTTAAACTTAGTCAAACTATTTTTGATGCTAAGCCTTTAAGTCTAATATGTAAATGACCATTTTCCTGAAATCCCCCTGTTCAACACTCCATATTTTTTCAGCCTGAATGGGGGGGGGCAAACTGCTTAAAAGGCAGATATATGTAAAAACTGACTGTTTGTGCATATTACTTTTCCTATATGGACTGTATCCACTGTAGAATGGTACATATTAAAACTTTAACAGTGGTAGGATTCATATGGACACACCCTCGCCTTTGATACAGGCATGTCCTTTTCTGAAGTATGTGAATGTTGGAAGGCTTTTCGTGGACAATGGTTTATGCATCCTTTTTGGCACTAAGGACATATTGGCACTCTGGAATCTGGCCCAAATAGCTCATGGTTAAACTGGTTCTATCCGGCTGTAGGCACCTCCATTTGCTGCTTGTGGAAGTATTGTTCATCAGCGTGTACAAAACCTCATGCCGATGGAGTAATCTTGCTCTTTCTTTATCTAAGACATTAGATTTCTTTGCTCTAGGCAATGATTTCCAGCCCTAAATCTTTAGTACCCATGTCCTTGCACATTTTAGGAGTTTTTTTCTGCTCTATACACTCTTAATTCTTCAGTGCAGGAAGGTAATAATAATTAGCTGTCTGAGTCAGACATGCTACAGTAGGGGAAACTGCAGAAATCAAACAAAAAAAGGACTTTCCATCTTTGCACTTGTGTGCATATTGGTTTTGTGCATTGTGATCTGTGTTTCAGTAGGTGCACTGGTACATGTTTCTTAAATTTAGACTTAGACTCATGCTGTAATGCTTTGGTCTGTAAGGCTTATGAGGCAGTGCTCTGGCAGTGCCAATGTTGAGATGTATTTTCGGACTCTCAGAAGCAGCAGTAGGCATATCAGTGTGCACATACACCATGAATAATGCTTATCAAATGACACTTTCCTGTTTCCCATTTGATAAATGCACTTGTCCCTCTGTTAATTAGCCTTCTGAAAATGTAGTGTAATACTCAACAGAGTATTATGTTTATTTATTATGTTAAACAAAAATGCCCTGAGATTTTTATTTCAAATGTTTTGACTGTAATCAGAGCCTCTGGAGAACACTTTTATTTATAGGCACTTCTAACGAAGGCTAAGGAACAATTCTTCATCCCAGAGGACTGCAGAGCTTAGTTCTGAACTCTCTGGCCAAGAAAAAAAAACCCCAAAAACTCAAACACATAATGATACATCGTACAGCTCTAAAGCTAGTCGATCATGTGAACATTGTGGTCAGTACTGGGAGGATATGCTTATGCTGACTATGGGAATGAATATGAATAGAACCTTCTCTGTTTTCAGTTACTGTTTCTTTTTTCCTCTTTTGTTCCCTTCTTTTTTCTCCCTTGGTATGTGGTTGCACCCTTGGGCCAGTTCCTATTTCACTGAGGCATCTTCATCATGACCTCACCTGAGCTCAACTGTCAAGACCCTCTCTGATTATACAAGGTGAGACAGATCGAGAGGGGCATCGTCAGTCCAGTTTGCTCGCACTTGGTTTGTGGTTCTGTTTGGAGCGATCTGCAAGATTAAAAACAACTCCACTCTGAACAGGAGCAGCGTTGTGTAAAATGTTTTAGTCTTCATTAGGGTTTAAAAATGATGCACGTACACTACTTGTTGAAAAATATCCAAACACGCCTTCTAATTAGTAAATCTGACAACTTGAAAGTGCCCCCACCGCTTCCCCCATTGTGTTTAATTGCACATACATAGTCTCATAGAAAAATATTACTCTTAGAATGGAATGCCCTGAAGTAGCCACGCATGAGCCTAAATCACCATGTCCTGTGCCAGACATTGGCTAGAGGGAAATAAAGGCCCCATAATTGGCATTCTGGAGTGAAGCAGTGCCGTCCAATATCTTTGGGATGAGGTGGAGGGCTGTAAACTTTTCTGCCAGTGCCTGCCAAAACTAGTCCTTTGTAAACAACTGAATTTTGCAAAATCTAAAATTCAAAAGCAACTTAAGAAGAAAAGCCCCCATTTTTTTTCTTTCCCAATATGTGCCTTTCATTTGAAAAAGTGTTCGAAGTTTCCCGGATGCTTACACAGGCACAGGCCAATGTGATGTATTTATAGAAAGAGATCACTTGGAAGAAACTCAGAAAAAGTTTTTGCTCTTTGGTGAAGTTTTCTTGATTAAATCTTCAAGCACAGCACTTTCAGCTGACCGTGCTTTAATTTTTTGTAGTGACAGTGGGAATGGTAGGTAGTTTGTGTAATCACTCTTGTTTCGTGAGCTTTTTAAGCTAGTTTTGTGTGCAGTGCTCAGGCTGGTGCCTCTTTGTTAAGGTCTTTCCCATGCGTAGAAGTTGAATAGAAACCAGATGGAGAAAAGTCATACAGTAAATGTTTTGGAGACACACAAAGACATTTCTGTTGGTAAGACTGGAGCTGGAGGTCGATTATAACTGTCTATAGCTCTGGTCCATGTTCCAGTGCTATACTGGAAAGTTTGTGCTGGCATAAGTGTGTGTGTGTGTGTGTGTGTGTGTGTGTGTGTGTAGGGGGGGTAGAATGGACCAGAGTTTCCATGGTATTCATGGCCTTTTCAAACCAAAGCTAGCCAAGGACCTATGAGTCAGTCAGTCTCTTGCTGTAAATCAGAAAAAGATTTTGGACAAGGATATACACATACACACTGGTTCTTGTTACACACACACACACACACACACACACACAAATGTTAAAAGAGGTTCCCATTTAGTTGTGGTTGGTGGTTGAAATTAGAGGAAGCTCAGAATGACTCATTTGGTCTGTTATATAACTTTCATTCACTTTCTTACTCTGAAGATAAAAGCTCTCTGTCTGTTTCCACTTTTCAGACAGCTTCTTGAAAGCTCCAGGTAATGTTGAGCGACGCACTGAATACTTTCTCCTTCGCTTTGTTGTGCATGAGATGCAACATGTGTAGTTCACCATTAGAGAAGCCTCACCATCACACCTATACCAACTTTTTAACTGATGTGATGTCACAGTAGTGTCTGATTTCCTACTCCGCACTGCAAGTACATTCTGAGGTTTAATCTTGTTGGAGCAAGTTTTTCTTTATTATTCTGTAGTTCAGGGACTCGGGTAAGCAGCACGCTCGTTTTCAAACACTAACTCAAATTTAAACGCCAACATCAGAAGTACATAGAGGTCCTGAAACAAAAACCATAGAGCATCTGTACAACTGCTTGCATAATTAAAGGAATTTTTCTACATCTGGCAACCAAATCTGGATGTGCCACTTCTGCATCCCTCTGTGGGTTACCAGAAACCATCATTTTCAGGTTTCCCCATACTTACAAAAGAGCTGATAATCTGTTGATTCAGAACACGCTTATGATAGGAGCCAGTGGGGAAACCGCTTCAGCACCTGCACACTGGCCTCTAAAAGCATTTCAGATCAGCTGTACTGCATCGGTACCTCAGATACAGCTTGCATTGCTAAATGCTGTAATATTCGTTTAATATGGCTTGCAGCAATGATATAGTAGCCCTGAGTTTCTGCAACAGGACTTTTATGTATGCTTGATTGGCATTATTTGAATGGGAACAAGTTTAAGCTAGTGTTTGAACGTGAGTGTACTTTTGTGAAATGTCTGTAGTCCCTCACGTGGCTGTGCCATGTGGCCTGTAGCGTGAGAGGAGCTGTGCTCTTCTCCAGTTCTAAACCACACACACTTTGGTGCTGCTCCAGGCTTCTAATGGAACAGTCACAAATACACACACACACACGCATACATAGACTCCAGCCTTCTCTAAACTAGAGGCAGCTGTATGAGGGCAAAAGCCCTGTGTGTAGATGAGAGGAGGTAGCTGCACTGGAATCTGCTCGTGTTTATTCCCTGAAAAAGTCAGTTGGACACTGTTTATGGGGCGCATTAAAAGCCCATGGTCCATTATGAAATGATAGACCGGGCTGACTATGAAAAAACTAGCTGTAATTGTTGGAGTGGAGAGACTGAGTCATCAGGTCCTGCAATAGGCTTGCTTGTACTACTGCGGTGCCACGCTGGCTAGCCCTTTCTGGTGGTAGCTTTATTTCTTCACAATGCATGAATGCCTTTTGTGCTTTAACGTTTTCACATGTATTCACTTGTAATACTCCATCTTTCAGTTGCTCTATAATTTGAATATAGCACCATGGTTAAATTTTACATACTCTACAACATTATAGTAATATATCTCTAGTTCTAGCATTTGTTAAACCAGACTAGACACCCAAATCCAATAAATAATGCAAACAATGCATGGACTGTTTTACTTCAGTGGAAATTTGTCTGGTATTTTTGATGTAGTAACAGATCCACCTAACAGGGAAGATAATCTGCAGAGTTTGGTGTTTTCTTGCATACGGTACACACCCTTATCACTGAGCCACACCCTTGTGTTATATACACATTGAGGGCCAAGCACATGGTTCTGGTGAATTATGGGATGGTTTAATGCCATAATAACTGCTTTTGTTGTACTTTTATGCTTCAAGGGATGAAATCTTCATGCACAAAAGCATCGATGTTTAGCTGCAAACATTTTTTATGCCAACAGAAAATGACAGTTTATCTGAACATCATATGAACATTTTGGACCAATAGAACATTTGATATTATTTCCCTAAAGTTACTGTTGAGGAGATAAGAGGTTTCCACTAGCTGAGGGTAATGTTGTTCAGACCAGCATAGACATCAAACTTATTAAACATTTCCAAATGTGTATACCTCCATGTTTTTCATTTAATCAAAAGTATGATTACCTTGTTTCATAATAGAGATTCCTTAGAAGATATACATGAGGCACAGAAGTGCGGACATTGTTGGTGTTTTGCTAAAAGAGGTTGCGTGCATCAAAGTTTTGAGGAGTTAGGAAATGGTGAGCAATGCATCTGCAATTTGCATCCATTGTTGTTTTTTTATTCTCGGGATATGAGGCGTGTCCTTGTGCGGGCCAGCCTGTGTTCCTCAGCGTTGTTTTAAATAAGTTGGTCTGAAAGTTGCAAAATTTGCGGGAAGAACACTGTGTCTCCTCTACCCTCACTGTCAGACTTCAAAGATTTTCTGAGAGTTCCCGCACTAATAGTTTCAGCTGATATTTGCACAGGAGGTGGCCATTGACAGCTTACTGTTTCTGAGGAGATCAGCAAACCATGGGGGTTTCTCAGTAATCCAGATAAAAAATGTTAACATGTCTACTGAATAATCTGTAAATATATAGCTTTCTAGTGCAAATGGTATGTGTCCCAGCAGGTGGGCATTGCATGACTCATCTTACTTGCTGTATGTTTTGTCTTTTCAATGGTTTGGAAACTTATGTCAGTATCATCAGTGTATTGTAAAGGTTACATTTTCATCTGCTCCGGAGTGCTGTTTCCAGACAAGTGTTTAGATTAAAATCTCACTCATACAACTCACTCATTTTTTCCCACACACACCATCATTTACTCCATTTCCACGGATACTGCCATCTGTAAGGGAGCTTTAGAGATGCAAAGTGGATAGAGGGGAAATGTTTATGCTTTGTCCTCTGAGAAAGAGGATCCCACCCCAAGCCACTTTAATTGTAGAGCAAATCGTGCATGGACTCCACCTTTCCTCCTGTTAAAGGGATGCTTTTACCAAAAAAAGCTGATGTGGTACATGTATAATATGACAACCACAGATGTTGTGAGAATGATTTTAATAATGTAATGTGGTTTTCATATTTCAGTTAATGTGTCATTGTAAGTGTTAATGATTGTGATAATAGACTGATAAGTTTGCTGCATATTTTGTCCTCAGTGGAATGTGAATTTTGTTATAGGAAGATTTAAGGATGAGATGAACTTTGACCAAGGAAAAGAAAACATGTTGTGGTTTGTTGTAGTGATATATTATGGCTGACAGATTTGACATACCTCCAGATAATGTGGTAGTGATGCAGCATGTACAAGTTTTTGAAGTTGTTGGCTGGTAAAGTGCAAGATATTTGCATTGATATTGCGTAATGAGTCATGTGTCTCATTGACTTGCCATGCAAATTTCATAATTTTTGGCAAAACTATTGCTCCAAAATTGCTCTGTGCCTTCCCCTTTTCAGGGGCACAAGCACAAAGGGACATGCCCACCTAGGGATATAAACCTTTTATTCTGTTTCAGCCATGTAGGACTGCAAGCATGCCAAGTTTTGCAGACTGGTGAAGTTTAAGTAAATTAAATGGTCGACTAAAAATCTGCGAAAAAGCAAACAAGAAATAAAACAAACTTGGCCAAACACTGTGTGACTCTGTTGAATGTGGGATTTTTTTTCAATCATAGCTAATCAGAAAAGAATGTGAAAACGCAATCAGTAGGAAATACTGAAAACATACTTTTAAATGTTAAATACGCCTTCAGATGCTCATCCATCATCACAAAGCAAGTCAATGCAAAGTTCTTTTAGCATTATAGGCCAGCTGTGTAAACATAGGTGGTGAAGCACCACTGAGCCAGGACAGTGAGGGTGTATCTGGCAGCACTTGCTAGCATGACCTGTAAGCCTGCTTTATGATATATTAATACCAGTGTGGTCTAAAATGTACTAACTGCATGCTTGTGCAGATGTCTGTGATATTTACTGCTGACTTTGACTAGAGCAGAAGTGCAGTATTTGCTCTAAGTGCTGGTTGAGCGAAGTATGACCTGAATGCAAGAAATGTGGCCATAAACAGAGGACAGGTGCTGCCACGTTTCTCCCAGCTAAGTGTGTATGGGTGGTGTGTTTGTGTGTGTGTGTGTGTGTGTGTGTGTGTGTGTAATTCCTTTGATTTACGAAGATAAAATACTTGGCCACTACTTGCCTTGCTGAACAGTTCTTCTCTCAGTCCACTGCTTTTTCATATAGATTCACTGTAAACCATCCAAACATGTAAACCTATTGCTTATTTTTTTTTATTCATTTTTTTGTGGTTTAGGTTTTTTGGGAGATTTAGGTTTAGGTTCTGTTCTTAGTGGTTTAAACTTCCAAACTGTTGGCCTCAGGATTATTCCATAGTCCATAGGAGCTGCAGTGGAAGGGGAAACCCCATTCAGAGTCTTCTTAAAGATGTTGGCGTCAGTATTTCCACCTTAGATGCAGAGCCTGAGCCTCGTTGTCATGGCCACCAAACAGCAAACCTACTGGAATTTTTTCTGTTTACTTTTGGGGAGGGGGAGCTTGGTGGGGGGGGTTCCATTTTTGTCACAGAGACAGACCAAGATAGCAATGAGTCACTTAGCTAAAGACTAAATGGACACATTCCTGCATCTGCCTCTCTCACTTTTACTGTTCTTCTCATTCTCTGAGTCACTTTGCTTTCATTGTGTTCTGAATTGCCCCCTCCATGCACAAATTTACATTTATTGATCTTTTCGTACTTGTGAGGACTTTCTTATGTGACCCTAACCTCAGCAACAAAACTACAGCCTTTTGGGTTCTTTATTTGTTCCATAAAATAGTTGCATTTGCAGTGCAGACAGAATGTTTTATTGCAAGGGGCTGTCAAAAGTCCTCAGTTCTACACAAAAAGGTTTCGCTAACATCATGAAAACACTCTGTCCACGTAACGTGCTAAAAACGTGTGTGTGTGTGTGTGTGTGTGTGTGTGTGTGTGTGTGTGTGTGTGTGTGTGTGTGTGTGTGTGTGTGTGTGTGTGTTACCAGAAACTTTGACTTGTAACTCTTTTATTGAACTTTCCTGTGTTTTGCTGGTAACTAAGCACAGGAACACACTCTGCCTTTCACTGCATCTTTAACTAATCATACCCACATTCAGTAATATTTAGGAGGTTCCTTCTGCTTTCTTGTTCTACTTTTTGGTCCATCCTTGTCTTTTTGTTCTGTAATCCAACTGTAAGAGTGGTTAGTTGTTATACATGCTTGCTCCGGATAGTCTTTCCATTCCACACTTGGCTGAAGTGTAATCCTGTTCTTTATAAAGCTCTCTGTTTCTTCATTTCCAAGGTCTGATAAACATTTCCTGTATTTACATTTTTTAGGGAGGAAAGATTGGGGAGATCCCGGGACGACAGTACGTGTAAACTCAAATCCCATCTTGGGCTCCATATATTGCCCATTAAGCAGCAGCAAGCACAGTCTTGCACTGAACGAGAGAGTTATTTACACACAGGCATTACTTTTACACAGCCTCCTCTCTGGAATTAGTGCATGTCCTCCTATTGTCTTCAAAAAATAAAAGCATCTCGTAAAGTAACTCCCTAAGGAGAGATCCTGGATGTGTTCAGAATGAAAGAAACAAAAATAAATATTCTGTCTGCAGATCAGATATTAATCACCAAGGTATAACCTAAGTATATAGATATATGTTCATAAACAATGTGTGTATATATATTTATATATACAGTAAACCCCCCACTTTCGTGCTGATCAACATTGGCGGTTTCAGTCCATTGCAGATTTTCGAACCTCCCGCCTCTGAGTACAGCCGACTGTGACGTCCAGGCCTCGTGTCCCACGCAGTGGTTACCAAGGCAATCAGACACCTGAACAGAATGAGCCTTCACTGCTCAGCCCCCCAAACATAAACAAGGACGAGGGGGCGTGGCGCACGAGGCCCGAACATCACAGTCAGCTGTACTCAGAGGCGGGATGTTTGACAGTAGCCAATCCGAGAACGTTATTTATTTCTCCTTGCCGCTGATTGGCTGCTGCCCTGTGACGCTGCAGTACAGAATTTCCCTCGTGGAGCGTCTCGAGTGTTCTCGTGTTTTTCATTTTGTTCTTCTTAAAGCCTGTATTTTTATTACTGTAAATTCAATTCATTTACTGCTGTATTTACCTGCTCATACCAAAGAAAACGCATGAGCGTAAATTACAGTACAGTCTATACTGGGGTAACATCGGTGTTAACATTCTAGCACTGCAGGAGTTCAGTGTAAACTGTACAGTACAAATACGGGCTTATCTTTACATTTTCTTCAAGGCTTATGTGTTTAAAGTAAAATTAAAGTGTTTTGGGAGCATATTTGGGGGCATATTTAGGATTTACACTATAAAAATAGGCATTTTGAGGCATATTTTTTACCACATCACACCGCCACGGTTTTTCACTATATGCCGGTGCTCTTGGAACGTAACCCCCGCGAAAAGCAGGGTATTACTGTATGTGTGTGTGTGTGTATGTATGTATGTATGTATGTATATATATATATATATATATATATATATATATATATACATGCACACACTGGGGATTTATTGGTACTAACAAATTTATATACTAAATTAATACCATGTTAATCTCTGTGAAACACTAGGAAGTTCAGTTTTCCCATAAAAAGAGCCCTTAAAAGAGTACACTATAATCTTCCAGTTTTCTGTGCCCTAATGTGTTTATGACTCACTGAAACATGCCGACATTATCACTTCCTTTTCACTGCTGGTAGTCTGTAGAAAAATGATTAAAGCATTTTTTTCAGTTTCTCCTACATTCTGTACTCACTGCAATCTGTAGGCAAATCCCAACACTATCATTTTTTTTTATCATTACATTTAAGACGCTTCTTATCTATTCTGATACCAGTGATTCAGTGGAGATATGAAAGTCTTTACATTTTGAAAAGAGGTGCTCAAATTGCAGTGTGTCAATATCAGGAAACTCGGATAATTGTAATGGATCAAGAGAAGTGGTGTCTTAAACTGACGGGATATTATAAGCAAGGGCCTGTCTGCCTCCAAATTCAGACAATGGGACTGTTCTACTTCAGAGTGGTTCAACTTTCCACTTGCAGTTGTTCAAAAACATGTACACCAAATGCCAAGGAACAATGGAGGCATCCAAACTCCATGTCTGCATAACAGCGTTTTTCTGTTTCTGTATCAGTTGTAATAAATATTTCTTACTAGGTCTGCTGAGAAACATCTTTTAACACTCAAACCTTCAGTCGTTATCTTCCTGAGAGCCACTTTAGGTGTGGAATGGCTGGACTGAGAGGAACGTAGTGTATTCGTGCTTCTGCTGTTGTTGGGAAGCTGTCAGGGCATCATGACTAGCAAAGGAAGTTTCAGCTGTTAATCAGTATCTTATTTTCAGTTTTACACTTTTTAAATGACATACACACTAGTCTGTGTCTTCTGGCATGTTTGTTTTGATCCAAGGTCACATTCATTGTGAAATTCAGTGAGATTTCAGGTTCTGGAGAAATAGGATTGGTGATTGTGTTGCTTGTTGATGTGTATTGTATTTTGGTCCGAAAAATCTTCTAGTCTTTGGGGGTTTGGTGACTAGATGACTAAAATAAAATAAAATAAAATCTATTATTATATGTGGAATGTGGAATGTTTTCAGTGTTGGTTAGGATTTTAGTGTAGTGTGAATCAGGTGTAACTCGTAGTCCTAGATTGTGTCTGAACTCTCAGAATTACATGTGAACTGTATACACTGAGTTAATACACTCATATAACAGCAGAGCGTAGGAGTTAACCAACCATTGTTTTTCCAAGCCAGGCTTAAGTTTAATTATGGAAAGACTCATACTGTCCATACAGGTGCTACTGGGTTTTCCACTCACTGAATAGTGTCGTTGAAAGCTCAAGGCTTCCGTGCAGTAGTGTGTTGGCTGTGAATGTAATAGGCTTGTAACTGACAACTGGCTGGTGCTATGGTAAAGAAACTGCGGTCCAGAGAGCTGCAGAATTTTAGCAATGGCCTGCAGCCATCAATCACTCATTCAGTTGTATGTGAGTTATTTACTGCTCTTTGAAATCTAATATGGAACTGTGTGGAAGAACCTCCAAACACACCGTGAAATCTCCTCAGAGGTCTGACTGGAGGGTTTTTGCATGTTAAAATTGTGTATCTGTGTGTATGTCTCGTTCCTTTAAATTTCCTTTGTCAGAGGAAGAAAAGGAAAGAGACACGAAGCTTAATGTTCTGGAAGCCATCTCGGCTCAGCTGGTTATCATTAGAGACAGTGAGACCTGATCCTTTGGGGGCTGTGCTGTTTCAGAACCCAGCATCACCCTGGCTCTGCTCCTTGCTCTAATTCAATCCCATGCTGGTATTAAACCAGCCTCCTCCAGTCAGCCTTTATTTTACTGATTTGTTTACAGAGCTAGGTTTATGTCTATTCTGGTTTTCATTAGGAGTTTTTGTGAGTCTTTCTCCATTGCTAGAGGAACAGGCTTTCAATAGAACCCACATGTTGTTCTAGCTGAAACAGTATAATTTTGTGAAGGGGAACTAATGCCATATTTCATAGTTCTGAGTGGCCTATGCCCACTGTTAAAGGGGTAATTGGCAGAACCTAAGACCTAGACTGTATTTGGTAACATTTCAGGGGGCCTAGTTTAAATGTTTGTAGAACAGTTGTGCTTTCTTGCCGTGTGAATGATCATTTATTTATTTATTTATTTATTTATTTTTGGGAATTTGATTGTCTGTTTCGTTTGTGATGGGGCCCAGTTTAGATTAGAACAAGTAGAATGGCTGGCCAGATTTTTTTTTTTTACCTGTGGTTAAGAACTCTGATTTAATACATTGATCTAAGAAAATGATGGTTGAAACACAGAAGAGGTTGTATTGGAAGCACAGCTAGACCGTCGTCTTTGGTTTGATTACACTAGGGGTGCACGATTCAGAAAACCTCACGATTCAATTCAATTTCGATTCTTGGGCTCATGATTCGATTTATTTTCCATCAGTCTGATAGGAAATACAGCCCTGGGATAAGAGTTAAAGTCGCAATACAAAAATATAAACTGTTGCAAATATAAACTGCAAACCTTCAATTTAAATTAAACACATTAACACCTTACATATATTTGGTTGTAAAGTGCCATTATCAGAATAAATAAAAATGCTGCTACATTTGGCTGTAAAGTGCTGTAACAAGGGTAACATCCGAAATATTAACTAATTGTGATCATTTTCTTTTTACCTAAGCCGTTTCCATTTCAGCAGTTTTTGAACTGTGACAACTAAAAGTCCAAAATGGGAAATATGAATAGATTTTGAATCGGTAAAGATAGAATTGCAATTCTTTTGCGAATCGATTTTTTGCACACCCCTAGTTTACACACATATTGGATATAACTCTCAGGACTCCTTTCTATTCCTTATGAAAATGCCAAATGTTCTTTACACTTTATGAACATTGAGTAAACCTTTGAATAAACACTGAATATGACTTGCTCACCACAATAACATATATAAAATCGAAGGGTTTTATTGCCCCTTCCTCTATGAAGTTATCACTGTGATGATGTGTGCAGTAATATAGAGCATGCTGATAGATGCACTAATGTCTCACATGTCGTTGTTCTTGAAGTGCTAAGCTCATAGGCTAACGCTTTTGCTTCCATTGTCTCTCTAGGAACAGTAAGAAAGAGGCTGATCTGGAGTCAGCTCTGGCAAGGCTGAAGGATCTGGAGGCTCTCCTAAACTCTAAGGATGCTTCTCTTACCACTGCACTGGGAGAGAAAAGGTCTCTGGAGACTGAAGTTAGGGATCTGAAGACCCAGCTGGCTAAGGTATTAATTCTCCTTGTCTGGTTCCCGTGCTGTTTGTTTTGTTTTTGTTTTTGTTTTTTGTTTTTTTTGGGGCGGTGGGGGGGTATTGTAGCTGTGTACAAAGTGTAAGTATTGAGGTTCCTGGTGTCGGTGTGTATTTTCACAGCTGGAAGCCAGTCTGAATGATGCTAAGAAGCAGCTCCAGGAAGAGATGCTGAGGAGGGTTGATGCAGAGAACCGCATCCAGACTCTGAAGGAGGAGTTGGAGTTCCAGAAGAACATCTACAGTGAGGTCAGTCATACTGCATTGTGATTGCTCTTGGTTTTTTTAACATGGAAGAACGCACACACACATATATATATGCGTGT
>JBBPCX010000006.1:10211971-10229478 GCA_037974365.1 Hydrocynus forskahlii
CTCATCTGTATAATATAGGAATGTAACAATGCTAAAAGTATATTACAATGCTTCATATAAACATCATTTCTACATTAATAATACAGTTGTATCAATGCAATGTAAATTTTATGTAAACTGAGGGACAAAGCTGCATGGTAAAACGATATATTTTATGCATGCATAAATGACGTGCATTTTTGAACAAGCTGCTTTCATCCTCTTCAGGGATGAAAGAAGCTATACCGAGCTGCAGTTCAGCCTGTATTGTTACAGGTATTGTCGTTACTCAGACAGATGCTGAGACATTCTCACCCCCTCTCTTTAGCTTATGTCTCTGCTATTATTGCCTTTTTTCCCCTCTCTCTGTACTCAAATGACCCCAGTACTTTTCCAGCGCTTCAGCCCACACTACATTCATTCTCCGAGAGCAGACATCCCACTTTCCTATCAGCACTAAAACATGCATCCATCGGCACGGATGGCCAGGAAGGATTAATGCACACTTAAAGGCCTAAGCAGCTTCTGAAAAATGAGCTGATGCAGCAAATGATTACTTCCTCTAAAATCTACAGCTCACCTCCCAGGTATAGTTGGACAGTAAGCTAGTAAACTTACCAGATTTAGTGTGGCTCTAGTGTGGGTCTGATAAGAAGCTATTATTCATGCTTTTGGATTGCAGCTTTTGGGTTCACCCACAATCATGTGCTCTCTTCTAAGCTCCTCTTGCCCTGCTTTTAGTGGGAAAATAGTGTTCAGAGAGACCTACCACTGGACAAGATGCTGGTGTGGGGAATGGCTGGAGGGCTGATCTCTGTGTAGGATCTCTCATGAGGAACAGCAGATTTCATTTCCATGTAACTGCTCTCAGGAGGGCATAGAGGAAGACCAGGCAGATCTTTAATGGTGGCATACGGGTTTTCACTGTTCAGAGAACTGCTGCTCACAGCGACACAGGAGTCCTTTAACTCTGTGAAATTGAAGACAAAAATATACACCGTTTTTTTTCTATATACATGTCTGCACTGAAGGAGTTACGTTTAATCTCATTGTACATGTGTATAGTGACAATAAAGGTAAAGGTATTCTATTCTATTCATTCTATTCTATTCTAAAGAAAAATAAACTTTAACTGTAAAGGAGTACAATCTGAGGAATCTGAGCACAATCTGAGGACAGTCTGACTGCAACATACTGCCTGGGAAAGATTTTCAGCATTTTTTCTACAGCTCAAGTGCCCTGATAGTTCAGATGAGTTATAAAATGCTGAAAAATAATACATGGCTTCCCACAGGCATCTATTGCTGAATTCGTAGAGCGACCTAGTAATGGAAAACACTTACTCAAGCAAGTTGTGTGCATCGTTTAGACAATGAGAGGTAAAATAATTTAAAAATTAATTAGTGTTATAGTATTCAATATATGTTTTTCATTATAGATATTAACTAACTCAGTTAATAATCAAGTCATGTTAACAAAAGCATATTAGCTTTGACGTACATGGACTGTAACACTTACGTTTGTTGTAGTATTTTCCAAGACTGGCACTGTAGCTGAAACTACGGTCGATGCCAAACGCTCCTGCAATTCAGCAAGTGAGAAGAATTCACGTTTTATTCTAAATATATATCAGGATTAGTCTTACAGACTGTAGTTTGTAATGCTTGTTTTTTTATTAGCTGTCTGGTGAAAAACATGCCTTGGTCTTTCGGGGGTTCCTGGTGTTTCCAATCAGCAGGTAAAGTAGCGTTAGTCTCCACACCAAACAGGCTTCTTCTTTCTCGCTCCATGTTCTTCAGACTGAAGAACAGCTGCTTATTAGTGTTCTGGGACAACAAAAGAGTAGAGGAACATTTAATGAGGTAAATATTATGACAATAAGTAGTGATTGCTTGTTTTAATCTGTCTTGGTCAAGATGAATAAATACATGGCAAAAAAATGAAATCTTAACAAGCCAGAAAGGAAATAACTATGTCAGTCAAGTCATCTAGTGCTTAGAAACTTATTAGAAGCTTAGCAAGTGAAACTGTCTCATCATATATACGGATGATTTTGCTTGATGTTTTGCAGTGTGTTATGTCCAACATCACCGTCATAATTTAATTTACCTTGATGACCCTGTCCTGGTTGTTGGGGACATGGGGTAAGGGAGGTCTGTTCTGGGACAGTGTGTGGTAGCTGGGGTTTGAGTAGTAGTGATGGTAGCTGTGTGGTACATCTAATGCAAACAAACAAAAACATTAAAGAGAAAAAATAAATGACACTAAGGAAGTCTATTTTAAAACATACTAGTATGTTCACAGATTTGGTCCACGTGTTCTTTGTGCAATCACATATAAAGAACTGATTACTGATTTTACTCGGACAACATAAACCAACCAGTAAAAAGGGAAAAATGAGTGAACTGCACAAATGAATTTCACTTAACTGGGCAACATAAACCGCTGTCAACTGATTAGCGCACTATACTCTGTGTTTGTGTGTGTTTATTTAAAAGTGTGTTTATTTGAACGATGAGCTGGCATTCTAAATGTTATGTTTTTAATATTTCTATAGCAATGTTAGAACTAAATCAAGGGTTTGTGCTGTAGGAGCTCTTACCTGGCACGGCGTACTCAGAGTTGACGGTGCGGGTGGAGGAGAAGGACACAGTGGGTGTGTTACTCTGTTTGTCCTTCTGTCTGCGGCGGTACAGCAACAGCAGGGCCAGCAGCATCACCACCAGCATCACCAGCACCACAATACCTGCAATCGCCCCCCACGAGTCCCTCTCCACCGGAGACACGGGCATCATTACACTCACCACCCTCTCTGGACAAACCCAAAAAACACACCCCTTACAAACTACATGTAACAATTGCTGTAACAATTAAACAATTGAACAATAACGTACGTATCAGTGCAAACATGCAGTGTGATTCTTAATGAGGTACTACAGTATTTATAAATTGTATGTTAGTGCTTTCATAGGAAATTTGAAATATTCAACAATCCATCAGATCATTACAATAAGTACAACAATAAGCTGTAACTGATCTTTAGATACAATAAATGATTCCAGGTTGTATAAGCAGTGTTGGGTACCTTGTGTACAGTCCATGCCTGGTCCAGATTCACACACACAGGTACCAGTGTGAGGATCACATGAGTGGTTCGGTGAGCATGAACATGTCTGAGCACAGTTTGTTCCAAACCTACCTGCGCTACACACTGCAAGAGAGATGTAGTTATTATGCATACCGATCCTAAACATTCAAAAATACTTGTATCTGAGACTGCAGCCTATTGACATGATGATTATCACAAGGATATACGGTTTGGTCTGAGTAGGGGTGACTGTAGCTGTGTGGTACATCTAATACAAACACACAAATTCATGAGAAAAAGCATATCTTTTTTAATGTTTTCTCTGAATCTATTTGCACATGTTCCAATAGTACAGAGACCAACATAACTGGTTATGTTGTTTGACAAAAAGTTTAGAAAAACTGTGGACAGATTCAACAAAAAACTGCCTAATCGCTATAGGGTGCAAAAAGCACAGTGACTTACACACTGAGCAGTCTGGTCCAGACCAGCCAGGGAGACAGTGGCATGAGCCGTCTTGGTGATGACATGTTGCATTGTTGGTACACCTACAAACGCCACTGCACTGCTTTCCAAAGTGCCCAACGGGACAGACTAGAAAACAAGAATTCTGAGGATAAAACATCTAATTTTTTCTCAAACAAACCTAGCAAAACTGCCTGAAATCTTGACATGGCAAAATACAATTCAAATGCAATAAATAATAAATAATGTAATATGGGCTATATTCTAATACCGTGCTTGTCTTCACTGATTATTCAAAGTGCACAATTGTAAAGTTAGTGTTACTTTACTCCAGTTATCATGTATTACATGTTTAACTTACCAGATCATTACATATTCAACATCACAATGCTTTTGTGTGTATGTACGTGTGTAAAAATGTATTCACACCTTGTTCACAGAGGGGTCCTGTATAGCCAGGCAGACACAGGCACTGCCCCATGACATGGTGGCAGGAGGTGGAGTGGACACATGGAGGACACGTCTGACTGCACTTGTCCCCATACACACCCGGGCTACACACTGAGAGGGGGAACGGGGTCTTACATATTCAGAATCGGCAACATTTGATATTATTTTACTTATTATTTGGCTGTTGTAGAATATAAGGCAAAGCTCACTCAGCCACTTGTCCTCAATGCTTATAACAATATCAACAACGACAATAACAACAAACGCTTTTTTCATTGATAAAGTAGGTGGCTGTTACATGACTTTACTTTTGCAAAGGCGCGTAATACAGTATTTATCAAGTGTTGCAGAAACCAGTGGAGTTTAAGGGTTTAAGAGTCACAAGGCTAGCCATCAGTCTTAAATACAGACTCACCAGGTGTAGGGAAGAAGCAGCTCATTTGTGAGTTATCAATTATTCTATATAATGTCTTTGTGTTGAGGGAGTGCATAGCAATAAATGTTAATTGCTGTGCTTTTGGACTGTATCTTTACACATTTCTCTCAGTTTAACACTGTCTGATATGGCAATAATGTATTAAAACTCGAAATTTGTAAATAAAGAGTTTCTATTTTCAATTTGAGCACTAAAGATTAGCAGAGTAAGTGAAAGAAGCAGCTCTCACCATGCTGACACTGAGCTCCCCAGTAGCCAGGCTTGCACAGACAAGTGCCACTATGTGGCTGACAGGAGGCGCTGTTCAGGCAGGAGCAGCTCTGGTTACACTGATGACCCCATGAGCCCTGCGGACACTGTTCCTTACAGCGTGGACCTACACAAAGAAAGAGATACAAAGGAAGAATCTAGTACACACAACAGACAGACACAGGAACTATATCCGAGAATAGTTATAATAACAATTAAATATGTCATTAATATATTTTCAAAACATTCATTACCCTCTGAATTGTAACTATGGTTGACTATGTTTGGCGTAGTTCTGCACTATTAAAGAGAGTTAAGCTGTTACTGGGTCCGTGATGGTTTACAGCTGTATTGTACTGTAACTTTGCCACATACAACACCAGTTGAAGGCTTAGACACACCTACTTAGAAATGGTTTTTCTTATTCTTTACTGCTCTCCACATTTTACAACAGACATATAAAATAGGAAATAACACGTCCAGATTTCTGCAGTGATCAAAATATCTAATCTTCAGTCTTAGGTTCTTGTAGAAAGTAGCCCTCTTTGCCTTAATGCAGCTTCATGAAAATCCACCAGGGATTCTTTTCCAACAGGACTGAGACCTTGACCATAGGTATTGATGGGTCAGATTAAATTCAATATTTTCATGTTTTAAGGAAATGATGCTTTTATTTTGTGCAGTTTAATGTAACGCTCTTCTCCTTGCAATACTCTGAACCTTTGTATACAAATCTACTATGCTCCTCTACTGAAGTCCTACCTGTCCAGCCTGGCAGGCACAGACACTGTCCTGTGACGCTGTGGCAGCCCTCGTCATGGAGACAGTCACATTTGTGCTGGCAGCCCGGGCCATAGGTGCCGACCTGTTTAAGGAGAAGCAGCAGGAAATGGAAAAACTCTGCCAGTCAGATCTAATAATTCGGAGCAGTCAGCTGTCGGCAGAGAAATCATGCAGCCCTCAGCTAATAACTACCTTCATTTCATCTGAATGATTGCCAGGCATGATGTGCACACAGTAGAAATAGAATTCCAGTTAATGATAGCTTTCAATGAGGTTGAACTATCACTGTATGCTCCTATTCAGTAAAGGCTATTTTCCATGAAGGAAGCACTTTCTGGAGGCCCAGTCAGGGACTGCTGAAACAGCACCATCGCAACAACAGCCAAGAGCATTTTAAGTATTTATTATATATAAATATTATAATATATATATATATGTGTGTGTGTGTGTGTGTTTGTGTGTGTGTGTGTGTGTGTCTTATACAGAATTATACACATTATTTTTGAATACTGTCATTTATATATCTTCAACAACGTGGAAAAAACACTGTATCTCCTCAACAGTAACTTTATATGAGCAGGAAAACCATTCATGTCCAGTAATGCGGAGATTTTAATGTTCTGATTTTACTCCAGGCTATTTTGGTGAGTTCATAATGTTCATGAAATGTAAAGAGCAGGCAGTGCTTAAAACTGTAAGCTAGGAAAATTTCTGGTAATGTTTTTCTGTGACAGTGAAAATATATTATTTATCAGATCAACATCAGAACCAAGCAAACTAAAAACAGAACTGTTATTTGTTAATGGTAACGGTTCATGTACTGGGACACAATGGAGTGGAGAACCCAGACACAGCTGTAAGACCTAGCTCTGGGCCCTGCAGCCGACAGTATTAGGGTTCTGCATATTGTGATGTGTGCACTAACCAGACAGGGCTGGTTACATAATGCTCCTCTCCATCCTGCTGTGCACATACAAGAGCCATCTGTGGGGTCACACCATGCCCTGTTAGCACACTGACATGTGGCATTGCAGCCTGGACCCCAGGTCCCTTCTGAACATGGAACTGAACAGTCCGGACCCCTCCATCCTGTGTAGAAAGACACAGCCACAAAAATGAACAGATGATGATCATATAGGTTAATGGAGACTGAATTTATTAAATATAGAAGATCAGAACTAAAAGGAGAAGTTTATGACTTAAATGGCACAAAGTCAAAGTCTCTTAATGTGTTGCCAAGGATATATTACACAGTATGACAGGGTCAAAAAGGCTCCTGCTTTCTTCTATCAGTCCTGGCCTAAATAAGTAAGAGAATAGATATGCATATGATAGATTTATGAGAGAGGAGATTATGAAGAGGATGAAGCGAATAAATGGGAAGTATGAGAAATCTTGCCTAAGAGTTTTGGAATTGAGCCAGAGGCAAAAGCAAAATAAAGACAAATTTCTGGCTATAGTTTCGTCAGTATTCATTAATTCATTCATTAACTCCCTCCCTCATGCCATCACTTGCTTGCTTAGAGGACTGTGCAGGAAATGATCTTCCAGGACCCAGGCTTACCCTCTTTACAGAAGCAGGTTCCATCGGTAGGTGAGCAGGAGACCGCGTTTTTGCAGGTGCACGGAGACGAGCAATCCTTCCCATACCAATCCTTCTCACATTGTTTCTCACAATGGGTTCCCTTCACAAAGGATAATGCACAGTTAGCACAAAATCCATACAAAGCCAATGCATTTATCCAGCTGGTTCAACTACACTATCAACATTGAATTTAGATGGAAAAAATGCAAAATCCAGATCAACAGTCTTGCCATGTGAATTTAATAATGATGTATAAATCTATTATCCTTCTGAAACGCTGAAAAACTTGCTTTCTTTTAAAAGCAATGTTTGAGACCTTCCTATCTAAAAAGTGTGCATGGTCTCACACAAACTGACTGATGACCTGAAGCTGAAGGTTAGATTGAAGACCTACAGATATAGCTGAACTATAACCATTCGGCAAAGAAAAGTGTAAAAATGCCTCCTGAAAATCAGCCAGAAAACATGTTACATTTATTAAAAGCATTTGAGAAGCTAGACTTCCTTATACTTTTATTGCAGAAATATTACAGAAACATCCACTGTACTTGATTTACTATAAGAACATGCCTTTAAAAATAAAGCTGCTTTGATGGAGGCAAAAAGAGGTTTGCTAAGACATTCTAGTGTGTGTATTGTACATCAACTCACTGTGTTTCCTGGTGCACAGTGACACACACCGCTGGTCACATCACACACCCCACCGTTTACACACAGGCAAGGCTCTAAGCAACCATTTCCATAGTACCCATGGGCGCAGGTTTCATTACAGAAGAGTCCTGCCCAGCCAGGCTGGCATGTGCACTCTCCCTTCAGCGGGTGACAACTGCAGTAACACCCACACACACACACACACACACACACACACATATATATATGAATAAGGTATAAAATGTAAAGACTAAAGATGCGCATATCTGTGTATGTTTGTGTGCATGTGTGTATTAGATTTGTAATGACAGAATTAAACTTGGACAGTCCATCCGAGTCCTGTTCTCAGCAAGAGGAATGCCAAGACGCATTCTGTCATGGTCTTTTGGGACGCATCAAACTCCTCATGAGCCAAAGAAAGTTTGCGAGTCAAAGAAACTTAGAATGTACTGTGCAAATTTCTTAGATTATATGAGGAAATTATTTGTAAAGTTCTTTTCAAGGCATTCAAATGAATAAAACACAATGTGTGTGGGTGTGTTAGCTTAACCATTTCCAAGCCTGTGCTTGAAGAAGTGTTTCCAATTGCTATGCAACATGAAGCTAATCGCCCTTTTATGATGGAATTGAACAACATGCGATTAGCTGGAGAGAATCACGAAGTCAAGAATCAAACCTGTGATCTCCTAACTCGATTCTTCTAATCAAGATGTCAATAAGTTTTTTAAACGGCAAGAACTTGTTACTTTAGACTGTACTTTGTTGTAAATACTTTTATAACAGAAATGTCCTCATTTTTAAAGGAAATGCAGCCTCTGTAATCCTGACACCATGAATGAATAAATAAATATAAATATATTAACATACCTGACAAAGGTTTTTGGTACATTAAATTGCTGTAATTAAAGCCATGTCTGACTCGCATAAATTCACCTTTTATATAGTCACTGATGTAACAAAACCTCTAGGATCAAAACCTTATTAGAGGAGAATGTTCTTAAACATGATGTATGTAAATGTAGCAAGATTTATTTCCAGCCTTTCATCACAAAATAATAATGTAAAGGCAGTTGATTTTATTGAAAGGCGTGAAATGTTTTGACATGAAGATAGAGATGATGATATACCAATAGTGTAAATTCATAAATTCATACATAAGTACTGTATTATTTATGTGATGGTTGTAAGCTGTAACCAGAGTGATCGTGTGCGTTAATCCCCACCTGAGAGTGTGTTGGGAGTTGCAGAGACATCTGTGTTCACAGTGCATGCCGTAAGCCCCCTCAGCGCACATCCTCTGAGAGCACTGTGGGCCGCTGAAACCTGGCTCACACAAACAGCCTCCATGAATGTGATAGCAGCGTGCGCCATTAGTGCAGTCACACACACCTTTACAGTCCTGACCATAACTGCCCACAGGACACTCCTCATTACACCTGTAGAGAGAGAACATGTGCAATTAATTATACATACACTCAGGCATGTACATACACAAACATACACAGTTACACTTCTACTCTGTACCACACTACAGTACTGGCTACAAAAAAAACACTCCAAACTTAGGGTCAAGTGAACAGAGCCAACATTTGTACTGGAAACATATGTGGCTCTTAAACACACCACAGCAGAGTTCAACAGGGAGGATACACATGAGCCTGATGTTTCCCATCCTTTCTGGCTCCGTACAGAGAGTGAACAGCGTGTTTTCCTGCTCTGACACTCCTGACTTAATTACACTGAAAAAAGCAATGCACTAAACTGATTTGATTCAAATATCAACAGCATTCCTGAGCAAAACCCATTGCATGTATACAGTTATTGGCAAAAGTAAGTGGGTGATTCCATCGGGGTGCCAGTTGTTTCGTCGTCTCTCACAATGTTCACTCAGTGCTGTTTCCCGAACACTTTCAACTCATGACCTTTTACAATATTGCAAAAATATTCAACAAGAATTTGCATTATTCAAATTTTGTTGAGTGTACATCGTGACAGTTTCCTTATTGTTATCAAGTCATTAGCAGGGATTTCAGTTATTCTGATGTTGTGTATTTGCTCATTTTATGCCAACCCTGTTACTTTCAACCCAGTTACCATTTGAAGGCATTGGCAAACCTCATAAAAGTGATACACTGTTCATCTCTCATGTTTTTGAATGGTTACATGCACATCTGTGATTCAGTGATTCAACATTTAAAATATAATCAAGCTTAATTTGTTTTTGTCCCATCTTTTCCTATTTCAGACTCAATTTAGTCAAGTCCAACTCCACCCACTAGCCAGAACTCTCCCAGTCACGCAATGCCATAAATGCTGGGGGCTCTTCCTCTGAGTCACATAAACCATTTTCACACCATGTGTAATTACATTGTCTTTGGCTGGCTCTGCAAACTTGGAGGAGAACACTAATTACAAATTCTGATACCTGCACTGGATAGCATCATGCTGGCTGATAGGAGGAGAAGTCCATCCTACCCACGCAGAGAAAGGCCAGTTATGCTCTCCTGGACTCCTGGAAGCGGATGGCTATGGATTCACCAGGGATGAAGGTGTTGCAGGTTCAAAACCCCACTTTCTACCATTGTGTCCTAGAGCAAAATACTTAACCCTCAGTTGCTCCAGGGGGACTGTTCCTGTAACTAATGATTGTAAATTGCTCTGGATGAGGGCATCTGGCCAATGGTCCTTTAACTAAGTAATCTATGTGAGTTAAATCTATGAAATTTAAATTGTTCCTTCTTCCAGTGAACGTCAGTGGGACTTCCTATTAATCTACTTTACAGTGGTGCAGCAATGCAGCTGAGAAAGGCTGCAAAGGTCATACAGTCACTTAATCTGCTTAACCTGGAGCTGAGCACATTATATAATTTACAACAACAAAGCAGCTGAGGCCCTTTGCTGAATGCTTGTTTTACTGAAAACTCACCTCTCACCAGTGAAACCAGCAGTACAGTTACACTGGCCTGTCTCTGGGTTACAGCGACCTCCATTATGGCACAGACACTCATTAGTACAGTTCTCGCCAAACCTTCCCTCAGCACAACGCTCGGTACACACTGGCCCCTGAGAAAAAGATAAATGCTGCTGAAACATCTTGAGCTACTGCAATACAGAAGGCAAAAAAAAATAAATCTGTCCAGTTTCAGAGCACACTATTTTTTAATTCAAATATATTACATGTGATTAAAATACATTAAAACAAAACAATTACTGCCCAAAGTAAATATGTATTTTGAACTGATTTTAAGCAGAAATCTCACCGTCCAGCCAGGTGGACACAAACACACCCCGTTGCCCTTGCATATGCCTCCATTCTGGCATGAGCAGCGAGGTGGGCACCGGCGGGACTTCAGGCAGGGCACATCACATCTGAAGAGTACGTAGATAAGAAAATATACAGTTTTCTTGCGGACCTCACATGGAAACAACTGAAGCATGAAAGTCCAAAAAAGTAGACACTCTCACTCACCATTACAAATACACACCTTGCAGGCCAACTGGTCCGTATCTATTGCTTTTGGATTTTACTGGTTGACCAATTATTCTCAATCTAGCAGTGATGTGGAAACACTTGCAAACTTGTGTCTATTCTAATGCCACACACACCTCTATGCCAGCATCACTGCTGTGCAAAGAATGGTCCACCCCCAAATCTCAGCATCGCTCACTCTGTGGTGAGATACTGACCAATCATGGGTGCCGGAACCATTATAGCAGGAGGGGACAAATCCCCCCACTTTTCAAAACCATTAATTTCGTCACTCCACACACAATTCCCGGACAAAAGCCGAGATGTGTGCGCAACCACCCAACGTTGCATAAAACACTAAGTCTCGAAGTTCTAGCTATGAGTTCTAGCTGAATTTTGAATTTCAACGCTTCTGCTGAACTGGAAATGTAAACATTTAAAATGAAGTAACTGCTTACAGAGTTCCAGTTACTCTGTCTCTGCACACACACTCCCCTGTCGTTGAATTGCAGGAACCGCCTGTTCCACACTGGCAAAGCTGCAGACAGCCCTGCCCAAAGAAGCCCTTGGGACACAGATCCTGATAAATAAATAAAATATTAAGTTGTTGTTGCATTGTAAATTACTGTACATGACATAGAGCACAGAGAAAACTAACCACAACAAAAAGCACAGACTATAGGCTGTATAATCCGCTTAAACACAAGGAATTTATGTTTTTGGTTTACTGTAACTACCCTACACATGGGCACCTCTAAATATAATCTTCTGCTTAATGAGGAAAACACATAGGCAGTGCTGAGTAGATTAATAATGTAATCAGGCAGGCCTACTGATTATAATTCACAGTACTATAAATGTATTTAGAACTGTTTATAATCTGATCCCTTTTCAGTAACACTTGCACCACATCACACCTCGTATTTTCTCTCTGTACTTCTTAAAATTAAAGTTCTTTATAGAGATCAAATGGTGGAAGGCTGGTAAAGATTTGTTGTGATATCTGTTGTTTCGTAACCTCATTCATCTCATTCACTTTAAAACGTGAAACCTTTTCTAACAAAGTACAGAATTTATCTTGTTTTTATCAGCCATGTCCAGCTGACAAACAAATTAGAATAAACAAGAAACATACATGAAATGAGGAAACATCACAATTTCTTAGTGAGTTTAAGTGTGCATTTCCGCCCTCAAGGTCTACCTGGCAGCGGGAGCCTGTGTATCCGGGTGGGCAGAGGCAGGAGCCGGAGAGAACATCACACTGGCCTCCATTCTGACACTGGCACAGCTTACTGCAGTCTGAACCCCAGTGTAGAGCATCACATGCTACAGGACAGACACAGACACATTCATTTACTTCTTCACACTCTGCATTCTCTCCAAGGCCACAATGAAAATGTTACAGACATGAATGTGGTAAAATGTCAAGAAAATAATCCAACAAGATAAATAAAAAACAGGCATGGATGAAAGATATGTAGGGCAGCCAAAAGATTGCACTTTATTTGTACAAAATAACCTAATAACTGAACATTTTGATTTTGGCAATAACACACTTCCGTACTTAAGAAATCTGATAATGGGAAAAATCTGTGTCTGCTTTAGTCAACATTCTGTTTTCTTAATAAATACATTACAGAAGTTTTTCTGAAATAAGTCTACAGTGTTAACTGCTTGTACACACATTACAATCCAGATGTGACTTTAGATAGTTTTTTTTATTGTTATTTAACAAACTTTCAATAATGATCATTTAAACTATATTTTTGACAGGTGACCTTCCTAATATCAGAAACCCTATCACCTTCAAAATATGGAATTGTTTTGGTGGAGAAAAGAAAATGGGGATGGTTCTCTCTATGCTCTTGCACTTCAGCTCCACAAGCTCATGTTATGCCTTGGGAGTCCACACTGACATAATAATTTGCATGGGGCTAACAGGAAGAATGGCCCCCAAATGTGGAATTTTACAGTGGAGTTAGGATGATGCTCAGGGTGCAGACAAAGCAACGTTCACACAGAGCTCAGATTTCAATCAGACGGACACCGAGACACTTCAGTGCCTCAGAGGTCACGAAAGGAGGATTCATCACATAAATACACACACACACACACACACACACACACACACACACACACACACATGCACACATGAACACACACACACACACACACACACACCTATACACATGCATGTATGCACACACACACAAACCAGGATTTCATCAATAACACCACACCACATGAGCACACTCAAACATGCTCACTGTATCAAAACCTTTCTTTCCTTTTTGTATGAATGAGGATCAAGCTGTCTGTTCTTTGATCTGAAACTTTGGTCCTGCTTCATTTACACCCACAGTAGTGACTTGTCTGTTAGTGGGTGTATGTCACTTGCGTGCGGCTACATGCAAAAATCACCAAAGAAGCAATATTTTTCATTCGTAAATTAATGTTAAATATTTACTTGTCAAGAAGTCTTTTCATGCTGTTTTTTCCCCCACACCGTATGATTTCAATGAAAACAACCCTAAATACTGTACTGTACAGATGATCTTTTTTCCCAGACTTTTCAAAATTGCTCATCACACCAGCCCTAATAAAATAAAGACCATTTTTCATCTCTAAATTACAGTTTCCGAGCCATGAGGTTTTATGATGATTATTCTCTTATATGCCAAGCTCCCCAAACAACAAAGCTGGTAAATGTGAGTGTGAAAGTAAAAGCCAATCAAGAACAGGAATCTGTATCACAATAAATCTGTTCAATCTCAGGGAAAAGATTAATCAGCTGTCTGGGACCAAACTAATAGTTTCTTTTGGCAGGAGGACTTTCAGTCAGAGAAACCCAACAAAACCAATTGTATTTGACTGATTAGCATCATGGCTATCCTATGTTTATGAGTTAATTAGAAGTCATTTTTGGCATTATGACATATTGTATATCCTTCTCTAAACATATGCTTGAAAACTAACAGGTCTTATGAATTGTATTGTTTTACTCATACCTCTGCTATCAGTCAGAAAACCCTTACAGACAACAAATGCATGCAACAACAATTATGAACTATCCCTATTAATCTGTAGGGATACAGAGAACTCCAGAATCAATGCAATTTTTAATATTTATACCTCACAGGAATGTTAAATTTCTCTCATAATTGTGAAAACAAGCTGAAATGTTTTCAGAACATATTTTTTCAGAACTTTTTTTTTATTTTGTAGGACACTATAATGAAGCAGGCAATATGATTTCATTGTGATGCTCCTGTTCGTATTTTGTTTATTCCAAACTGTTTGCAGACCTCGGGAAATATGTGTATCATAAGATCTCTTCAAGTATAATACTGCCATATAGCCCACTCCTAACTGTGTGTATCTTTGGTAGACTTTGGTTACATGTGCTTAAGTAAAATTTATGGATTTCCATAATGGACACAACTAATTGTGAGGAAATTAATGTACATTTTACACGGTTACATTTTATTCATTAATATTTAGTCACTGATTCCTTTCTTGCATTTAATTCAATTGTGTTCACTTTGTTAGTAGTCACACTTTTGACTTTTAAGACTCATCAAAAGGATCTTGAAAAGAGAATAGCAGAGCCTAATAAACTCCAACTCCTGTGCAGATAAGAAATACTCCTGCTGTTCCATACACTCCTCAGTACTTTTCTGACATGCTACCTTTGTACTTCCACTCAAGGTGTTTTATGGAAAGGAACTTTACCTTTTACATAATTTGTTATTAACTAAAGTAACAATATTCTTACTGGATTATGAGTTTAGGCTACTCTACTCACCTCTGGAATTGGTAGCTGATAAATGTGGCTTAGCTGAGATGTGGAACTGTTTTTCCAGAGAACAGACTTGGACTCATGAAGTCTGGCTACAGCCACTTGCTCTGACGGTTATAAAAGACTATGACTAAAGGTTCCACATCCACATTTCAAACTGGAGCTGGAGTTCAATGCTGGCTCTCTGTGTGAACCCTGGAGTGACCTGGACTGAGTCTGTTCCCAGAGACAGAGGCCAATGTGCAGGAAAGGGCCAGTAACATTTTTGTTTGTGGGTTCATAGTCTTCATGGGACATTGCCTCATCAAGTCACTGACAACATGCTTTGTTATCTGTTCAAGCACACTGTGTTCCTAGATAAAAGCATATTCTACTGTAAACTTGACTTTGATTATAAACACAGGGACATGTGAAAAAGAATCAGGTTTTAAAAAGACAAAGAAGCCCCTTGTTTATCTGCCTCCACTTAGTCCCTCTGTCCCTAGGTGATATTAATAGCTGCTAAAGTGAGCTCGCTTGAAAGAGGGTAAGCTCTCTGAACTGTGGTTGTTCACAGAGGCACAATGAAAATAAATAAATACATTTTAAGTAAATTGGCGGATGAGATGTGATTTTGAGACATGGGAAAATTCCTCACTTTCCCCGAGGGAAAATACTGTGTCACAGTGAAGTTTTGAACTGTAAATCCTACCATCAGCATCCCCACCTCCCTACTCACCCGCCCACCCCCACCAAACAAGAAACCACAACACGATGGACAAACCATTTTACAGTCAGTGATCGAAGAGGGGAGTTTGAACTTTCATCCTATTCTAGGGTTTGACGGCCCATTTGTTTTTATACAACAGTGTAATTTTACAGTCATTCGTTTTCTGTTACCGCTTATTCCTTGCTAGGATTGCAGGTACCTGGAGCCTATCCCAGATTCAGACCCCCAACCCCAGAGCTGTGAGGCAACAGCGCCACCATGGGGCCCTAATTCTACAGTCGTCAGTCTGGATACTGACTCTACATGCACACATATTGCTTGCTTATTCTTGCACAAACTTCCACAAACATAAGCCTTTCACTCCAATGTAAAGATGGATAAGTGACTAATAAGGTGATTTTATTTTATTTTTCCATTTAAAAAGTGTGCATTTTTACACAACCACCACCTGTATATGTGTATGTGGTCCGATTATAACTTGTGGTTGATATGAAAAAAGGTCTAAACTCTTAAAAACAGGCACTGCAAATGATTCTTTGCACAAAGGCACAAAGGAGCCATGTTTACAAAAGAGATAACCTTTACAACCTTCTAAAAGAGTAAAAATCCTTTATACAAATTTAAGAACAATTTATAGAAAGTTCTGGGGGTTCTCTCAACTGTAAAAAGGTTCTTCACACTCACAAGTCTAAATTATAACAACAGTTTAAGTACTCCACAGAAAGGTTTTTCAGAGAACCAAAACTTTTGACACCTTTATTTTTCAGAGTATAGAAGTGAAAGTTGAGGTCTGGGACCACTTCCAGGTCCTGGCCTTTTAAAGGGATGATTTCTGTCTCTTTTCTGAATCGCTCTTTAAACTGAGCACTGGCTCCAACAGAGATGACCTGCACTTGACTGCAGAACAGGAAAATGACATTAGCTTGTCCTTCATTTACTGTAGTCAGACAGCTGACTTATGTGGGCCCTTTGCGTCGTATCTCTTTGGGAGAATAATACACTGTGATTGAAATGAAAGCTAGTAGAATAGTTTGTGGTCTGAAATAATTTCACTATAACTTTTCTGCTAAGTGGCACCGTAAATTATGTTTCTTTGCATTTTCGTCACGTTTTTGGATTTGGCTTTGTTTAAGTAACAGCAGCCAAAGCACTAGGTAATGATTTGAATCTGGAGTTTTGGAGCCGCTCTGCATTTGTTAGGGCAAGGAAAGAAAGTTGTGTTTAAAAACCTCAGCTTCTCCTCTTTCCCACCAACACTCTCTCAACACGCAGGCATTCAGGAAGTGTCATATCTCATTCTGCCAGTGTGATCTAATGAGAGGGCTCTGCCGTCCAACCAGTCAGAGAACGGGGCCTCACTGACGAGCCAATCACATTTTAAGGCCTCTATCCAGTGCAAGAGGCCAGAGTTTCCATTTCATGTGTGCGTAATCCCTCCACAAGGCAATGCACTCAAACACCAGCCTTGCAGCCCCTCAGTCTGGAGAACACAGCTCTTTGGATCCAGATATCTGATCCAAGGCACTGTGGAGTGTTGCGTAAGTCTTAAATGACCTGTATAAAACCGACTACCCGCTCCAGTTTGATTTAAACTCTTTTTCACTTAGACATAGGGATTAATGTTTAAATCAATGCCATACTGATTCAGTCAATTTCATGAAAAAGTAAGTGGCAGAGCACAGAATGGAAAAGGGCAGAATCAGAATCACAAACAGAAAATTTTACGGATCCCAGAGGAAACTGCTTATGCTATGAGTGTTGCATAAGTAATTTCCAATAAAATAAAACAAACATTCACAGTAATGCGTCTGGTGAAACATGTTGTTTTTGAGTAAATAAAAACT
>JBBPCX010000006.1:10229578-10300498 GCA_037974365.1 Hydrocynus forskahlii
AGGGAGAACGGCCAGAGACAGGATAGAACGAGGGAGAGAGGTAGAAAGGAGAGTGGTGTATTTCAGCCATGAGTGGTGGTGGTTTTGTTTGTGCTTGTGAACTGATATATTTTATTTTTAATTAAAGCACTATTGTGCAACCACGCTGGTATGTGTGTGTGATCCTGAATGTGGCTTTAGGCCTCCTGTGGGTATCAGACATATATTATATATGTATGTGTATGTGTGTGTGTGTGTGTGTGTGTGTGTGTGTGTGTGTGTGTTAGAATTCTGAACTCACCACTGGAGCAATCATCTCCTCGCCAGCCGCCTTCACACTGACAGCGGTCTGGGGCAACACAGCGCCCATGGACACACTCTTTAGTGCAGCGTGCTGCCAACAAATATGCACAATGGACACAAATTTGACACATGAAAAATATTTACATTAAAAAGATTAGCATTTTGAATGACATGATCAAAATGCAAGAAAGCAGCTGTGTTCATGTGACATATTTTATTCATATAAATTCAAAGCACAGTTTTCATTCAACACTGTGATCAGCTGAATCAACTTGAAACAAATGTGCAAGTCATTTCCATACAATTAAAATACATCATGTCAACACAGTCTAGTTTTTCAGTTTACTCACATTTGGCAATGAATGTGCTGATGTATTATATTTCACTCATGTGGAAATCAAGTACAACTCTAAATCAAGTAAACTCAATAGATCACTGTTTCTCGGTGGCTGGAGAGATAATTACCTAACTGGCTACAATAACTGTTCCACACACGTGACTCCAAATTTATCACTATAGACCAGGGATGTCAAACTCCAGTCCCGTGGTCCAGCACGTTTTGGTGATTTCCCTGCTCAGAAACACCTGGTTCACCTCACCAGTAAATTGTCAGGTTTAGTGAATGTGTTTGAGGAGGAGAACCATCAAACTGTGCTGGACACTGGCCCTCCAGGACTGGAGTTCGACACCCCGGCTATAGACTGTTTATAAAATCTGGTAAGGAAAAATCAAAGGTTGAGTTATTACTCACGAACACATTTGTTTCTGCTCTCATAGAATCCGGGGCAGCACTGATACCTCCTGCGATAGTCCATCTTTACTGACTGACGATAAGCTGTTTTATATGTGATCCTGGGGAGAGAGAGAGAGAGAGAGAGAGAGAGAGAGAGAGAGAGAGAGAGAGAGACAGAGAGAGAGAGAGAAAGAAAGAAAGAGAGACAAAGAACGAAAGAAAGAGAAAGAAAGAAAGAGAGCGAGAGAGAGACAAAGAGGGAGAGAGGGAGGAAGAGAAGGAAAGACCGAAAGAGAGAAAGAAACAAAGAAAGAGAGAAAAAAAAACAACAGCGAAAAAAGAAAGAAAGAGAGTGAGAGAGACAGAGAAGGAGAGAGGGAGGGACACAAGGAAAAAAGAGAGAAAGACAAAGAGAGAAAGGAACAGAGAAAATGGAAAGCAAGGGAGAAAGATAGAAAAAAGAAGGAAAGAAAAAAGAGAGACAGAAAGAAAGAGACAGAGAGAGAAGGAAAGAAATAGAAAGAGAAAGAGAGAGTGAAATAAATAAAACAGGAAAAAGAAAACAAGAAAGAGATTAAGATAAGGAAAAAAAGGGAAAGGGGACATTTAATGACAGACAGAAGCGAGAAAGAAGCAAGAGAGAGAGATAAAAAGAAAGAATGAAAAAGAGTGAAAGAGCAGAAAAGAAATGAAGAGAAGGGAGAAAAGAAAAATAAAGAGAAAAGGAAAGGAAGAAAGAAAGAAAATCAAAGAAAAGGAAAGAAAGAAAAGAGAGGGAAAGACACGCAGACAGATAAAAGAAGTGCTTAGTGTTGTACACTTGACACATAACCACTGAGTATAAAATGAATGTTCAAAAGTCATAAGAAACTCTTTATCTCGACCCGGTTCCTCCATGGTTAGGGAGCACTTACCATTGCATGTATCCTGTATTCTGATCCAATACAAACAGTATATTCATATATGACCATTTCATTTGTAGATGTGTTCCAAGACGTATCTGGCTTGGCTGTTTGGATGAAGTTACTTTGGAGTAAACTTTAAGCTGCGACCCGAGGGCCTTGTTATGAGAAAGACTTGAGAACCGCTGAGTTCTGAAAGCCACCATTATTGAAACATAGCATAACAAATCTGCACTTCCAGTCCAGGTGGTCCAGAAATCTAGATGTATTGCTGAAGTCTAGATTTATCCAGTCTGTCTGTGAAGTCCTGTTTTTCACCTGAGTGTGTAACAGTATTTAACTCTTCCATTGCTGTAGTGCTCTAAACATTGTTTTTTAGTCATTAGAACTAATGGTCTTTTTAATTCTGAGGCTACAGTGTGCATGTGAACCTGCGCTGCCAGCTTCCAGACCAAACTGCTTCAGATGAGTTTCAGTTACATGATACATCAATGGTTAACCAATTATGTTATTATATTGTAATTGTAATATTTAGCAATATAATCATAATATGGAAGTTTGTATATGTAACAAAGATGTGTGTGTCTGTTCTTTGTATCTTATTCTTTTATTCATGTATATTGGTGTGCATGTGTGTCTATTATCACTGTGCACAGTTCGGTTGTGCCATGGCTCGTGTTTGTCTCACCTGTGTCGAGTGCATTTGTTGGAACTCCAGGGTTCAGAGCAGGGCTCCATGTACGGCTGATCAAACGGCTGAGCATACGACTCCTTCACGGATGTGGTAAAACTACAAAAAGTGCAAACGAGTAACTTAACCTGATGTCTGAGGTTAAAGAAATCATGATCCATTTGCAGTGTCACATGCAGATAACTTCTACATTTAACTGTCCTTGAAGGACTACTCTGGTCTTTTTAATCTAATCTCTGCCTACTTCATGTGTTTAACTAGCCAAGACAATGTTGCTGCTTTAGGAAAGTACAGCAAAGTATTATATGACAGTTTGAGACGACGTTTTTTTGTGAATAGAAGTACATGTCAGGGCTTAAAGACATTTTTTTGTTTATTTGCTGGACATATTTTAACATAGTGTGTTCTGTTATTTACAAAACAGTATATTACTCTCAGCAAATTGAAACTGTGCACTAAAACATGCAAAAACAATTCTCTTATGTACAGGATGTGTATGTGTTTTCACTTGGAAAATCAATAAAACATTACACTGAAAAGGAGTGGGCTGTAACTGTATAAAAACAAATCTACGTTTCACTGGAGTTATCTAGCTACTCATTTCTTTTGGGGCTTTAATTTCATTCTGTTCAGTTGGGACAGCACCTGCTGTCACACCTACTTTGTGCTTTAGTGATTTATTGTACACCAAAAGTGTTCCAAAATGAATAAGATGCAAGTTTAACCGAGAGTTCCTCTGCTGATAGATGCTGGATATACTGGGGGGTTTTGTACTTGTCAGGATTTCATGGAAAGATCAGTGTATGTACCTGGAGCTTCTGGTAATGTGTGAATAATGGTTTACTCTGAAGCTCCTTGGCCAGTAAGCATTAGGAACCATGGGTTGGTTACATTTAGCATCACTGGAGTCCTCTGAGTGTGAAGCCTACCTTTCCCATAAACTGCACACATTGGGATCACTAGGGTCCAAACACAACGCGAGGTCGCCCACACAGCCCAAGAGAAACAGGACCACACAGCTCCACACCGACTTCATGTTGCTGCAGGGAAAAGCAGGGTGTTACAGGCCAGAGAAACCATCCACAAAAACATACTGCACTATTGTGCAAAGCTATTTTACCTTTTAATCTGCCATTTCTGATACCATAAAACAAGCAAAATGTTTAAAAAGACATGAAAATTTACATTTTTATATAAAAATAATCCCATCTTGACTTTTATTGGTATGTGAAATTATATTTAAGAATGCAGAATTTCAGTTCTTTCCAGAGGAAACTAATTTGAAAGGAAACTGTAACATGCCAATTCAATTATTTCTTACAAATACAATTTGTAAGCTTTTCATTTTTTTGTGAAGAGTAATTTACTAGAGGCTAAAACCATTGTAAGTATTACATTAACACTTTATTTTATATGTCGAAAGCATTCATAAAATGTTTACTTAGATTAAAAGTTGAAATGCCTTTCACCACTACAAAGACACAGCACAGTAAAGAAACCTTCAGAATACTTATAAAATATAATTCTATACATTTTGACAAATTTACAGCACATCACTTCTGATGAAAACCCATAGTATTTTTTGAGGAAGTTTCTTCTGTCTTGTGCAATTTCACATCAGGAGTCAACTTGTGAGACTACCAAATCAATGAATATCAAAACAATTCAGTGTCAGTTTTTAGTAGTGCGTTCTTACCATTTCAGTTTCCTTTCAAAAAGTTTAAACATCTTATATGAACAACTTCCTTTGTGGTGTCATTTTCACAATCAACACACCAGATGTTGTCATTATATCCCCGTCATTCATGTCAGGAAGCTTCTTCTGTCGTGCAATTTTCACACATTATCACATCAGAAGTCAACGTGTGTGAAAGCTGCTGCAATATTTATTTTAACTGTCTGCCACAGACCTCAGTCCCTTCTTTCCTTTGTATTTTAAATATAAAACCTTCAGCACGTTCAACATGTTTCTCCTCAACTAACCACATTCATACTTTCACAAACTGAAACCTGCTGAAAGCTACAAACTCCCAAATTTGCAAAGTTATTTTTTCAGTTGTTTGTTTAAATTCTTGCTCGTTCTGTGGGGCATCCCAACAGTACATGAAAAAAAAACACTTCAAAGGAAATTATTGGAAACATTCTCAATAGTTTCATTTGGTTCTTCTGAACACCCTGTTTTTAGATGAAATAAAAATGTCAAGATATATTTATGGAATAATCCCAAACAAATCTGCTCAATCAAGTTACAGCTGAATTTGGAATAGAGCATCTGTGGAAAATTACCATTTCAGTTTTACAGAGCAAATTTGAGAGCATATGGCTGTATGACTTAATACTGAATACCCAAAGAAAAATGAATTTAAAATGTACCATAAATGTCTTATGATAAAGGTTGAATGAAAAACTACTCTGTGTTGAGTAATGATAGTATTTAGCCTCTATTACAGAGTTTAGATCCCTGTATGAAAGCATCCATGTCTACTTTTGAACATAGTTATTTAGACGCACAGACACACACACACACATTGTGGCCATCTGGCTTATATCAGGGACAACTGAAATTTTCCTTGATTTTTTAAACAAAAGGTTGATGTAATATGTAAACATTCTTAAATTTCAGAATGTACCATTGATTCCCTCATTTACAGCCTATATATAGAAACTAAACTGCCAAAACAGCCCATTTTGAATGTGTTGGTTCTGTGAGGCCAGGAAAAACAGCTAATACATAATGTGAGTTCACCAATTCAGCCTACAGCAGTTTAGCCCTGCCCATACATGCTATAAGCACTGTTCCAGTCTGGACTGCTTAGTGAATGAGGTACAGAACAGGACAGCAAACCAAAACAGATGTCATTTACATATATCAGTCTTAAAGGCACAGACTGTTTCTGAGAATTATCCTCTCTTCTGCTCCCATGAACACTGTCAGGACACACACACACACACACACACACGCCTTGTAAGGAGTTGCCCTGCAGCGTGGGAATACAATAACATTTCATAAATCACCATCACACGGATATGGCATTCAACACGACATTTTAAGCTCTGGACTGACTTTAAACACTTCAGAATTATTACCCTGTCACACCTCATGTGACTTTGTATGGGGAATCAGTTGTATGCAGCATTCTAGGGTCCAAAAGAAGAAAACAAATATTCTATTTGGGAGAGACATTATCAAGCAATTTTAAACAATTTTTAAAAACCCAGCCGGATATTTCCTTTGTTGATTTTTTGTTTACATTTTTGAAATGCCTAAAGTGAGTTAATTTGAAGAGGTCAGCAATTCAACTACAGGACTGTACCTTTTTGAGCAGGAAAAGAAAGAAAAAACTGGTCGAAAGTTCCAAAAGAAGTCAAATCTGGAGAAGTTTTCTTAAAATGATCACGTAGTCTCACACAACATGTTCTCACAATCAGAACAACTGCTATCATCTTTACAAGAGAGACTTTAATGAAAGTTACTGTAACAGTGTATTTTATTCTATCTTTGGCACCTTTTCTGCTGGTCAGTTTTAGGTCAATTTTACATGATGTTAAGGTCAAAAATAGAGATACAATTTTTTTATTTTAACAAATATATATTTCCATGAATTTTAGAGCAAATAATATTTTTCTACAATTAGTATACTTTATTATTAGCATACTTATGTATAGAGCGCTTCATTTTTACAGGGCATATTTATGTTGAATAATCAATTGTACGCTGATAAGTTTACATGAATATCATTTATCAAACAATTTATTTTTGCAGTCATATATGAGGAACAGACGTAATATTAATATTTTTCTTTTAAGTATGGTTTTCAGTATATTACTGTAATAAAAGTCATTTCTGTGAAGTACTGTGCCCAAAACAAACATCCATGATGATCACTTTGTACTGCTTTTTCATGCTGTTCTCTAACATAAAGCCCACAGGGGAGATGCACATGAACTTTTTTCAGCAAAGTCCATAAATACTATTTCATTATTTAGATTTTACTAAAAATGTAGGTAAAAGACTTTGATTTTGTAGGCAAGGTCAAAGAGTGTGGGCTTTTAAAAAATATTTTAAAATTATTTAAACTGCAGATTCCTGGATCCAATACAGACATCGTGCATTTATAGGACCGACAGAACTGACTGAAATTCATAACCATGGCAATTTCAGATATTAGCATTAAACCTATGCAAAACGTTACATGAAATGTCCTTGTTTTTCAAATTCAATCACAAAGTCACTTCAGTCCCCGGCATGCAGTTAAAAAGTCTGTAACAGTATGACAAAAATACCACAAAAACAGAGCTTTATAAGAAGAGACAGAAGGTTTTCATTAAGAGCTATAGGGTTTACTAGTTGCTTCACTGAAGTGGAGTAAATATTCCAATTACGTGGTTCTTCTTTTTTTTTTTAGCTTCATTAAAAGTGTTTCTGACCACAATTGGGTTCTTGAGTGGTGAGAAACAGAGGGTTCACTTAATGATTATGAGGCCCTGCAACACGACAACGTGCCAGACTTACCCCACTTTTAATCTGCATGAAACATGCATCTGGTTATCTTTGTTCATCATGTTATAATTATTTACCTTTATTTCATCTAGAAAAAGAACTCTCATGTGACAGCAGGCGTTCATCACATATGTTCCTCAGACTTGACACTTGCTGCTGGTTACTGTGCTCACTGCGACGTGGCTTTTCCATGTATCGGCACTGCCTTGCACTGCACTGTTTTAAAGTGACAGGCAAAAGTTCCAATCCACCGATCTCTATTCTTCTTTGCAGAGGCGTATCAAGGATCTCATGGACCCCAGCATAAAAACAATAATGGGCCACACAATAACATTTCTTTCAACAAATAAACTGAAATAAACTGTAATTTGTCTGTGTACTTGTTATTCTCAAACAGATTAAGGCTCTCAAGGACCCCACCAGCATCTAACATAAACCTAAACATTTAAGATGCATTCAAACCAGATCGAGACAAACCAGGAGGTTGCTCTGGATAAACAGACATTAGGGCTGCCTATGTAATGTTGATGGAAGCTGGTGAGGTGAAAGTGAAAGTGACCATTCTGTCATACGTGAGCACACCACAGCACACAGTGTGAACAGCACGAAATTCTTCTCTGCATTTAAACATTCACCAAGTGGCCAACTACTTTAAACTGCGGAGTCAAGACATGATCAAGTCATGCTTAGAAAAACCGTGGCAATCTATCCTCAGAATGGATACACTGTATTACTGTATACTCTGGATGTGGTCATTACCCAAATGTCTGTATGCACATCCAACATATATCAGCTTGGTGAAAAACAGTGACAAACCACAACAGGAATGTGGGTGAAACACTATGAAATTTAGTCTTTCAAGGTGTCTGGGACATTTCAGTCCGCTCAGAGACTGTAATCAGCTTTGAGTTGGTTTTAATGCATAAAACAGACCAATTTACCCTTCATTCTCCTGCTTTCATGTGGCCCTGTAAAATGGAAAAGAAGCATTAAACTATACACAAATGCAAAGCTAGAGAGAGAGAATGGGAGAGAGAAAGTGAGAGTGGAGGGGGGCAAGAAAAGATCAGCTTCAGGCTCTGCCAGTTCTTTCATCAACTTGTTGCTTTCTCCCACATGTGAAATGAGTCCCATACGTGGGGCCTATTTTTAGGGAAACAGAATGCATTCGATTAATTCGGCAGAGCTCACAAACATCAGGCGAGTATAGAGCAGGCTGAGAGGTCTGGGCGAATGCACACTGATTTTCCAAACCAAAAGATGTTCAATCACTTAAAGAGCCCCTCAGAGCTGCTTCCAGAACCACGTGAGGATCCCACTACAGCAAGGGACAAAGGAAACCAGATGTAGTGCACGCGCTTGCTGCTTTATTATTCATGTCTGGAGGCACAGAAAGACTTAAAAAGGCACACAAGCACCAGTGTAAAACATACACATGTTTACATTTCTTGACTAAGGATTTTCATTGGTAACCATTTTCAAAGTCAAGACCACTCATATGGTGTAAAATAGCAGACCTGGGATAAAAGTCTCCGTTCTAGTGCTTAAGACATGCAGTTAAAAAAACACTCTTGTATCATTCTAAAGGATAAAGAGAAGTCAGAGAATTGTCATGCAGCAAAAATAGGACTTATACATACACACTTATAAACGTTATCCGTGGACGTCAGGGAAACAAATAAAATACAAGAAAAATGTAGGATCTATATGGCATTTAAATGGACATATCCACTAGTACCAGTTACTTACAGATACTTCTTTAAACTGATATTGTTTAACAGTCCAAAACAGATTGCCTTCATTGAATGGCACACTGAATTAAGTATATTTTTACAGGCAGGCCTACTCAACCAGTTCAGGGCAAAAACCCAACAGCAGCTACATCCAGGGCAGAACCTTGTATATGGCACTACTGCAAGTTACCCTGGCACGGCTCTCTGTGATGGAGAAAAGTCCACATGCCTCCTGGTTTTCCCGTAAGTTTATTTCTGTACAGGGTGGGAGGGCAGGGGGAGAGGGTTGGGGAGCTTGGTTGGGGAGCGGCTTGTTTGCTGTGTTAATGTGAGTATATGGTGAAATTCCCCACAAAGCGCACATGGGCCTGATTCTTTCCCTTACCCCTCTCCTCTTCAGTTTGAGGTTCAGTGTTAATTAAGGAAGAAAATATTAGTCACTTTTTGGAACAGGGAGATGCAGAGCAAAAGGAAAATAAAATGGAGAGAAAAATGACTGGGCCATGGACTGGTGACAGAGGGTTTGGGGGGGTTGGAGTTACACTGATGCTCAAACACTACAGTCTCACTGTATTAATCAAACAACTCCTTAGATTCCATCAACAAAGGACAAGTGCGTCCAAAGAGAAGACATCTTTTTGAGTTCAAACTTAACGACACTTTTTTGGACTTTTACATCAACAGCAAATATGAGACAGTTATATATAAAATAAATGAAGTGTAAGCCTGCAATGTTACAACATGGCCAGCACTGACCCCAGAGTTTGGAGGACAGGAGAACAGATTTATGATCATTAGAGAAATTAGGTGGACAATGTTGTCACAGTACCACGGTGTACTTTTGCTAAGATACTGCTTTATAACCACAAAAAGTCACTCAGATATTACACAGAAACTATTACAGATTTTCAGCTGACTTGAGGCCTATTGTAAATCCCAGTCTATATCCTCCTGAGAACCAAAGAAAAAAGTCGTACAGTTTCTTTTTTTTGTGATTTCCTATCTATTTGGGCCTAAAAAACACCTTACCATTTTAGTTCACGAAATAACTCTTGCAATGAAATATGAAGAGTGAAGAAAGTTTAAAAGTCATAAAAAACCTACACATGACATAAACATTCTTTATTAATTTACAAGTTCTTCCAAAAACCTTTACATTACGTGGAAGTACTTAAAACCTTAAGAAGGTTCTTCACATTGACACATTTTTGAAATGGTTTTTGAGGGAACCAGTAATGGTTGTAATAAATCATAATGCATCATTACTACAGGCAGGCCTCATTGAAATCTAAATGAAAACTGATTGCGGGTTTTACTGAGGTCCCATTCAGTCTCTTGAACCTCAACCAAACAGGGTTGTTAAGAAAATCTCAGCAAAAAACCTGATCAAATCAAGGCATTCATGTGACTCAGCCAACTGTAAGTAGATTCAAAAAAAGTTACACTCAAATCAGAACTGCTCCTCAGTTGATTTATTACTTGAGATGAATAGAGAAGAAAATATGCAGTTCACATGACTGTATTTCACATTACTGTTTAGGGTATTTTTTCGCTTTTGTATAAAGATGCCACAGTATTACCTTTTTCTTTCCTGTGAGTGTAATAAATCTCATATTTTTTCTTCAATAACTATTAAGCTTTGAGCTTTCTTTATATTGTTTATTGCAGCTCTTCACTTAAGAGCTCAAACTACTCAACAACTCACTACCCTACAGGGAGATAAACACAGCGGACAACATGTCAGCACACAATTTTAGTGTGTGCTATTTTGGCGAAGAGATGTTGAATTGGATCAGATTCATTTTTTTTCATCTGTTATCCGAGCCTGCATTTCAGATCAATCTGATACTGATACGTGGTACAAGATTTGTCTCTAGTGAAAAACTATTCAAACTGTTTGTGAAGAATATTTTTTGTTATGGAAGAGATGCCATCTTTTCGGCATCTTTTATCATGTTGTTCCACTGACACTAATTTTTCTCTTTTTATATCATTTCTTTGTGAGAGAAGAGAGACTGTGTGTGCATGAGAAAGCAAAAGAGAGAAAGGAGGAGACAGAGAGAGCTGGTTAATGATTAAGAAGCCACAGCTCTGGCTCAGAGATAGTAAACCAGTGGAACCAGTAAAACCCAGTTACAGTAAAGTGGAATAAAACACCATAATGTAGAACATCTGGAACTGGGCCTTTACACTGGAGCAGAACACACACTCAGGTCGTTCGGGAGCCTGTGGTTAAGATTTGGGCTTGTGCTATGATGGGATGGGGGTATGTGGTTGAGGGGGTGTTGGGATATGTGCCCCCCAAATACTCATCAACAATGACTCACTGGGCCACATAGTACCACACCCTATTTTCCATGCTGCTTGCTCTAATAACCCTCAAGGCTGTGGCATGACAAAAAAAAAACAACTACTTGGCAAAAACTGTTATTTTGAATAGGGATATATCGCATTTGAGTGTACATGGCAAAATCATCTGTTTATTTCAAATTTGCTTCACAAAGTAAGTTTCTGACACTTTTTCAGTTTTGCTTTGTTTACTTACATAAATTACTCCCATAAAAAAAGTTACGGTCATGCAGCACATTTTGGATTGTTAGTGGGACCTTGTTGTGCATAAAGAGAGTCTCTAAACCGCAGAATAATCCCCCAAACAGTAACAATCAGAGTGGAAAACCTAGACCTGGCGACTGCAGCCATCCTGAATCTTCCCCTGTGAGCAGTGAGACGAAAGGATGATGGAAGGGGGTGGATGAGGGAGTGGGCAGAGCTAGACAGAGAGAAAGAGAGAGCTAAGGGGGGCTGACATAGAGAGCGAGAGACAAAGAGAGAACGAGTGAAAGAGAGAGGATAGAGTGAAGGTGGGAGAGAGGGAGAGAGACAAAAGGGAAACGTGTGAAGAGCGTGTAGTATTCATCCAGTGGAAGAGTGTATTTGTGAGTGTTTCTGGGAAAGCACTTCTGGAGGGCTGCGATGTGCTGAGTGAGTGATGAGCCAGCAGAAGCATCTCCTCTCAGGATTTATGAGAATACCTGCGATTCTGACCTCCGACCTCCGAGGCCTCATTAGACATCGTAATCGCTGTGATTTACGGCTGAGACTAATTGAAGCCTGCAGTACACAGCCTTAAAGAGAAAAACACAAGTGTCTCCAGATCAGTTTTAAATCAGATAATCAGTACCTCTCACCGCAAAGTTAGACACTCACCGCTGTGAAAAAAAACAACTTACAAAGCACCAAAGACAGATTTTTTAAAAGCTGGTAACCAATGGCAACACAACAATCTTCACAACGCTTACTATCGGTGACGGTGATAATGTAATGCTGATGTAACACTTCCTGCAGGATGACTGTTTTCTGTCAAACTCAGCCTTATAAAACCACCATGCACAGTTTTCACACGCTAGTGTGCAAAAGTATCTTGCCATTTTAACCATTTTTGTTCATGTATATACAATAAGTGAAATCTATAAAACATTATTATAAAATTAAAATGTTAAATATTACACATTATTCACTGAAAGGTATACATTCATGTTTTAATCAGTACATCAAGACCTATGTGACCAAGTCATCACTAAATAATAAATAATACACTGTAATGATCTACTATTCAATATTCAATTTTTGTCAGGTTATCTTTCCTGCAAAATTTTGAAAAAATTTTCAACTGAATATTAATTCAGTTTTCTCAGAGAATCATCTACAGCTCCACTCATCATTCTGGATACATCTAAAATTCACAGGATTAAGCATGTTACAATCATTTAACACACTTGGCATCTATGGAAATGTTTTTATATTATTGTTATTGTTTTGTATATTTGAACAGTATTGTGTATTTAAAAATGTGACTCAAAAAATCATTTGATTTCAGCGTGGTTATATGGTCCTTCTCTATGATGGAAACCTGTTGTATTTGGTTAAGGGATACACCATGATATCAAAATCACACAGGTCTCAGCGTCTAAAAAAAACTGGTATCAGCTTCATTTAGATCTGACTGACATTTAATAATGGTAAACATCTCTGTAATAACAATGCAGTTAGACCTAGTCCTAAAAATCCCATACTGGAACATCCTTAAAATAGCTCTTTAACAAACTGTTTTTAAATATTCTATTTAGGGTTTAGCTATTGTTTCAGGCTACCTAACCGTTTCTGGCGTATTAACTTATTTTCCTAAGAAATGACTGCAATGGAAAAAACATGCAAAGCCTCGTATCCACAGTTATTGCTAAATTCAGCTTGAAGATTTACAGGTAACAGCATCCAGCTGAAGTTCAAATCTAGCCTTCTGTCAGCAGGGCGCCTAGCTTCTGTACTCAGGATTTGAAAAGTGTCATATTTGTCACATGTGCTACGATTTCTATCCAGCATTCTTAAGTTCCCAAGTGTAAAGACGTGTTGAGCTTGGCTGTGGGGCAGAGGCTTAAGTTATCCAGCGCTCTGGTGCTGCTCCATGGCCCTGAACTGTCCTGTGCAAACAGAATAACAGGATATGTGGCCCCTCCCTCTGCAGCGCTCTCTCCTGATCCTCTGTCTGAGGGAGCAGACACCACCACTCGTCCTCACACGCAGTCACCAACCACTGCAGCCAGCCTAACCCCTGCCCGAAACATCAAAGGGCTGGAGGGGAAAATAAAGGTTTCTCGTGTCGAAATGTAGCACACAACCACTCCTACCTCCTCTGTCCAAAATGAAACTATCAATATATAAAACTGGAATGGGACATCAGTGATATAAATGGAAAACGTTTTTGGCTATTTGTGTTGGAAGGCTTTTGTCAGTGCTTTGTCATGTCCAGCTGGGTTATGGCACATAAACTATTGCTGCTGTGAGTTCTCATGTAGGCTTTGTGAGTATAGTCTGAAATAACAACCATGAACTGCTATGAACTAGGGCTGCACAATATATCATTTGTTTGTCATTATCACAATACTGCCCGTTTTCTTGACACCGATTTCAGAGTAGGTTGTAGGGCAAAAATAAACCCTGTGACTTATTATGAGTTACTCTGGGTGTTTTAATAATGTATTCATGTGATGAGGACTGGGTGCTGTTCCAGTACCAGAACCAATTTGTGCATAATACTTCTTCAAAAACCTACAAATTCCTCCTGTGTGGTTTGCTGCTGGTGTTTTGTGTACTCTGTTGTTATTTCTGTTTGTTGTCAAATATTTGGAGGTCTGCAGTTGGCCACATGGAAGCGTTCTCCAGTATAAGAGAGGGTAGCCAAGCGACACCAGTCAAGGCACTGTCCTCTTTTAATTTTAATATAAATAAACGAGCCGGTTTACTTTTAAAACTGTCCTGTGTTTTGGTAGTACGCATAAAACATCATACAAACATTCCAAACATACTATTACCGAAGTCACAGCATGGCACCCTGCAGTCACAGCTTTCAAAGAAACTATTTCGATGAGGCTTTTATTGTCAGCATTTATTAACATGTCTCTGGTTTGTTATTATGCAATCAATCATCAACCTTTTGGAACAATTATGTTTACTGAGCCACTGATGCTCCAAAAACCTGCTACATGAGTACTGGTATTACATAAGTACATGATATTAAACAACACAAAATCTTTTAATATGTGATGAATCTTTTGAAGCAATTTAAACATCATCATACATTTACAATTATGGAACTGTGATGCAACAAATGTAAATAAAAACTGCTTACATGAAGTACTGAAGACCAAGCTTTAACATGTCATATTGGACATTTATTGTTGTACTGTTAGATGTATTAGATAAAAGGCCAGAGAGTGTAAATATAAAGTAGGTATTACTAATAAGATGAGAGTGTATGAGGCATTTTACAAATATGGAACAATATCATATTGTGGAATTTTGTGCATACTAGGCAGTTGTACAACAAACTGAGTAATGTTCTTTACCACGGCTGTGTATGAAACCAGGTTTCGCAAACTGAAAGGTGTCTGAACTCGCCCTAACATCAGACTCCAGAAACACTGAGTGTCCGTGAGCCCTGACGGCTTGTTTGCTTCTTCACTGGAGCCAACATAACCACAGACTGCATGACTGTGGCTTCACTAGCCCAGAGACGTGTGTCTACCACACAAACAAAACACACTTCTGTACAAATGTATGGTTTACACTTAAACACGTCCTCTACCACATACTGTATATGTACGAACACACACAAAAACTCACACACACACACACACACCCACATACACACACACCTCTGTGTACAGTCCAACAATGACAGCCTTACACTGCGCAACCTTAAATCCAGAAAGGTCATGTTATTCTAAAGAGAAGGGTGATGCTGAGGTTTCAGCTCCTAGTGAGAACATGACCATACACCACCATAATTACATGTGCAGTAATTCATGTGGGCAAAAAAACAGACAAATGTAGGAGGCTCTGTAAGCACTGTAACCAGAAAAGGGACTGTACATGTTCAGCTTACACCTGGGTCCACTCTTTCATAAAGTCCAAGTTCAATTGGTCTAAACTTGTTTAGAATGTTCACTTTTCTAAATGTTGTCCAAATTAAATGTTGTTCTAAATTAAGTTGAGCGACCTGGGGGCTAAACATAGTAATGTGGTTTCATTTTATTACTGTAAATATCTGGACTCACAGTGGTTTGCTTTGATTATGTTTCTTTAGGAAATGATTCAGTAAATCCTTTCATTTACAGTTTCACTATGACTTGGCATCGTTTAGATTGATGTGTAAAGTACAGACGAACTGAAACTTTCACAACAGAGACTATAAGAGAGCTACATACACACACTGAGCAAACAATACAACAAGAACCTCACATTTGAAAAAAAAGTATGTTATATGCAATCTTATGTGATTCGAGTGTACCTTATCTGATATGATTGAAATGCATGGTTTAACTAATTACAGTAAATTCTGATATTTCAATATTGATGCAGCTGAAAGGGCATGTGAATGGGAATGTGATGTTTTTACAGTTCTAGTCCATTATTTATACAATTGGTTAGACAGACTACATATAGTTTAAAGGGCCCACATCACAGAAAATCTCACACTTTCAGAATAAGAGAGTATGGTGTAGTATGTGAACACTGTACTATGCGTGGCCAATTGATCCAGTCCTTATGTGAAATCTAAGCCTGTTTAGAACTCACTGTTTTTGATATACCAAAAAAACAGCACACTTACAAATATTATCCCATTCACACTGAAGTTGTAAGTGGCTCTGTTTCCTTTTTAATGAGAGCTCGTTTACGTGTGGCAGTCTTAAAGGCACAGTAACAAAAAACAGCCTGTATAATTCAACTAGATACAGAAATGAAATGTAATTGTTTTAGGTACATAAAACCATATAAACATTATAAGTGAAATTGTCTTAGAAGAAAATATGAGCCCTTAAAACATGGGCCCTTAAAACTGGAAATGAGGCCTCTTTGAGAGTTCAGCATTACCATTAGCTTGGAATTTCAAAACTTGATTGAAAGATTGAAAACTGGCTTATCTGTATCAGGAAATGAGTTTTAGCTTTTCCTAAAAATAGGAATGCTGAAAACTTATTCAGGAATGTCCAGTGGAATACTGATAGGATGACTGGTGTTCATCTGATGTTAATCTAACAGGAAGAGTGTTCACCTCATCCCTTCCTACAACTCTCCCCTTCCGCTAGTGAAATTATTTACTCTGAACACTTCAGGATGACGAGGAAATAAGTGGATCTGAAACTGCATGTCTCATAAACAGGATTAATTAGTCATATACACTGGGACCTTTCAGCTATAGTGCTATTGTGTATGACCCACTGAGTCATAGCACAAAACTTTATAGGGATAACTCAACTGCACAAGTTAGAGAGTAATATTTTATCCCATGAGTTAAAGGTAAACGAGGTAAAGTAACGTTTGTCAGAAGCCCTTATCCAGAGCGACGTACAATCATTAGTTGCAGGAACCGTCCCCATGGAGCAACTGAGGGTTAAGTGTCTTGCTCAAGTGGTAGAAAGTGGGGGTTTCAGGTTCACAGGCAAGTGTTTTACCCACTAGGCTACTACCAAAAATGTGCTTTACTTTACTTCATTGAACCTAACCTGAACTTAGACTACAGATTACTGATAGTGAGTTTCAGGAGTTAGGTTATCCAAGCAATGCGAGTAAATTTTGTCCTAGACTTAATGCAGCCTGAGAAACGAGCCTCTGAGCATTTAATAGTCCAGTCTGGCAGCTGAGGAGATAAGAAAACTTTGAAATGCTCTTAAAAGTGTAACATCTACCCTGAGTAGTTGAGGTTAAAAGGAACAAAAAGGGCTTAGCCAGGCCACGAGAAACGACTCTCAAAGTCAGGATATGCTGCTATTCAGAACCCTTAAAATGCCAGATTCTTTAAGGGAGAATTAGTTCTGCTGGAGATCAGGGAGAGATCTACTTATCCTCCTCCGAAGGGACAGATGAAGTCATACGCTAGGTTGCATTTAAACAGCCAAACATGACATCATAGCCCATGTTTTCATGTTTATTTGTTTCTAAAGTCTCTCCAGCTCACACAGTGACACAGAAGAGAGGAAGCATTCAATGATGAGATTAAATAAAAATCTGGATTGCGGAGCTTTACAAGTTGATGTGTGTTACATCTGTATTCAATCTAAGGGTGGGTGATGATGCTATTGTAATGTTAAACTATGCCATAGTACACTTCTTACAGCATACATACAAACATACCTAAAAATCATGGACAACTGCATTTAAAATAGAGTTAGCAAACTACCAATATCTAAGGTCATGCCATGTTGTCAGAAAACAGCACAGTGGGTTCAAATCAACTCAGCACATCGCATTTGGTCCTGACGAGCAATACAGGTTGAATTAAACCAAAGAAAACAACAACATATTGTCACACGTACTGTGTATCATAAAAGAGTCTTCAAATATTCTGGTAGAAAGAATAAATCATGTGATCCTGTGTGTGCTCCCATATTTATTAATCATCTGTCAGTTGTAAGCATTCCTGAGACTGCAGTTGCATGGCAATGATTCACATTTCCTCCAACAGTTGAACAAAGAAAGCGCAAAACGGAGAAAACTTTTATTAAAAAGGAAATGCTCAACTAATGTGTATGTATCTGTGAGTGTGTGTGAGTGTGTTTGTGTGTGTATGTCTGTCAAGAAACACCCCAGCCAGTCATCATTACACTTTCCCTACATGCACACATGCTCAAGCGCGTGCCTGCACGCACACACACAGTGATAAATGGGGGGCCTCTAGTGTGTGTGTCCCTCTCTCTGAGGATAAATTCGTTACAGATTTCAATGCAGAGCTAACTGCAGTGTGTGTGTGTGTGTGTGTGTGTGTGTGTGTGTGTGTGTGTGTGCGCGCATGAGGCTCTGTGGACTCTGGGCTTGCAGACATACAGAGAGAGAGAGAAAAAGAGAAGGAAGGGGGTCCCAATAGGACCCAAAGGAACAGAGCTCCAGGCCAAAGACCCAGAAGCACAGCTGTTCACAAAGCAAAGTCCAGTAATTTCTAACAGAAAGTGTTCCAGATAATGCACAGCACCCTCCTCCTGTCTCTGCATGCAGATATCACAAGTGGCACATGCTTAAAGACTTTAAAAAGGAGCAAAAATGTAATTTTCATAAATGTACTCCACAGTTTTTATAGAGAACTACATGCCTAAACTAGAGGTTGACCGATATAGGTTTTTCTAAAGCCGATGCCGATATTTAGAAGTCAGGGTTAGCCGATGGCCGATATATGCTGCCGATATTTTTTTGCCCAATAATTAGACATTTTCCCTCTGTTTGTGTAGTAAAATATCACACTAATAATAACAAAATTTCTCAACTTAATATTTATTTAACACTGACTAATAATTTAACACTGACTAAACATAAATATAAACATAATTAACAAATAAAACTGTAAATGTCTAAAAAATTAATAAATATATAACATTTGAACTTGACTAATAATTTGTAATTTGTTATTACAGTAAATTAAGTCAAAAGAGGCGAATACGGGTTTACTTTTACATTTTCTTTAAGGGTAATGCATTAAACTGAGTTTAAAATTAAATTAAAGTGTTTTGGGAACATATTTGGGGGGCATATTTAGGATTTACACTGTAAAAATATGCATTTTTAGGCATTTGTTTTACCACAACACAGCAACACGGTTTTTCACAATATGCGGATGCTCCTGGAATGTACTGTGTATGTGTGTATATATAAATATTAGGGCTGAAACGATTATTTGAGTAACTCGAATAATTAGATTACAAAAACGTTCGAGGCAAAATCTTTGCCTCAAGGCTTTGTTTAATTGAAGTCCATCTATTTAAAATGTCTCTGCTACCGTATCACTCCCGCTTTGTAGACATTGTGCAGCTCCGGTGTTCCGGAACACTGGTATCATTGTTTCACACGGACTGTTGTAGCTGACATTTCAAAGATTTAAGACGGTGCGTTTATTGTTGCTCGTGTTCTGGCCTGTTTGCATTTGTGCTCTGTTCTGTTCTATTCTGCTCTTGTGTTGCACCATGGTCCTGGAGGAACGTTGTTTCGTGTTTACTATGTACTGTATATATGGTAGAAACGACAATAAAAACCTACTTGACTTGACTTGATTTGACTTATTTTGCTCTCTATGGAAATGCCGGAAAATGAAGATCCCGGTGTGCATTAAAGGCAGAAAATGTCTAAAGTGTGGGACCATTTTACACTGCGTAAGGCAGACAATGTAGTGTAGTGTAGCCGCCGATGCTGCTCAGCGTCTTAGCGTGCTCTTAGCATGTTTGTACTTCTGTTTTTAGTTGCTAATTATAACTTAACATTCTGAACGATTTTTAAACTATTTCCGTCAGTCTAACATCATCAGCCCACAGACGAGAGACGACTGGTCCGATAAACTGTAAGTTTCAGTATGGAGTTGGTGAACGCTTACTCAGCACAGAGTGCGGCATGTTTTGGTTCAGCCCCTCTCTCCGTCACTAGCCCTAGTTTACTTGTGTGAAGTGTACGTTAGTCACGTATCTGGCGGAGAAGGTTTCAGAGTTAGAGGAGCGCATCCAGACTTTATCTGGGGATAGGAGACGAGAGTCAGGTGTGCTGCTAGCCTTAGGGGAAGATGGCTCGCCCCTGACTCCGGCTGTAAAGCCCCCACAGCAGAGCATTTGGGTTTTTTCCCCACTCTGTAGAGGTTTTTGGCTAACAACTTCAGATCCCCGTGGGCTAGAAGGGCGAAACAGGGCTTGTTGGAAGGGCAAGGAGACCTGTCAGCATATGGAGCTGTGGAGTGTTAGCCCCTCGGAGCAACGCCGCGGTTCAGAAAATCTGTGCTCATTTTAAGAGGTATTTCATGTTGCATAAGACACTACTTATATAGTTGTTTAAGAACACAAAAGTTTGATTTTATCCGAATACGCAATTAAGCGTTGAAAAAATACTCGAATACTCGATTCCAAAAATATTTGATAGTTGCAGCCCAAATATATATATATATATATATATATATACAGAATTTAACACAGCCTTTTTTCACAACTCATAAAACTTCTGTCTGGGGTCCTGCAGAAGCGGCAGCATGGATCACGTGTACCGCAGCAAAACTGGGCTGTCCACAGAGATGGCTGAATATCGGCGTACTAAACTGAGATATCGGCCAATGCCAATATTGTAAAAAATGCTAAATATTGGCCCGATATATTGGCTGACCGATATATTGGTCGACCTCTAGCCTAAACCACTGCTCAAATGCCTCAAACCATATAGAGTTAATCAAAAATGTCTCAGGATTAAAAAGGAAGTTGAAGTTAAAATTCCATCCGTGTCTTTAATATTTTGCAGTTAAAAAGAGAGTCTCTTACTTGCCTCTGCATCCAGAGCAATAATGCAGTGTTACACTTTATGCACTGCCGAGAGTGAACTTTATTGAAGATAACAGGCAACAAACTCTCAGCATCTGGAGCAAATCACTGCACTGTTGGCTGGTAAGTTTATTTGGAGATACTGCTATGGACTCCAGCTCACTGCAGCCTATTAGGAGCCTTCCACTAAGTGTGCCCTGCTTTTTGTTTTATTGCATGATTCTGGGCAATGCTACCTGCCATGGGCATAGTAAAGATGTCCATTGCGGAAATTTACCTTACAAACTTGTAAGAATAGTTTATTTTTGGATCGGCATGGGTAATTGAGCAGGAGCAGGCTGATGAGCTAACCACAGCACCGTTATTGATTACAAGGATCCATTTATACATCAAGGACAGCTGGACGGTCAGATATAGATCGTTTTTCCAGAGCTATGGCCAGAGTGAGCATGCATGTGAAGAAGATAGAGTCGCTCTTGGACGCCAGCTTGAGCAATTTACCCAAAGAGGAGAGAGCCAGAAGAGATGTGATGAAACTAAACATTTATGCCAAAACCAATATTATTTTAATTTATATGGGCTGTACAAACTAAATGCCATTTAAGCCATTAGCATTTTGAACAACACTGACATTATTTTAAGCTCAAAATGGAAAATGGAAATTATGAATCTGAAATGAAGCTCAGAATTCAGTTCCACCGAGAGTTTGTCCCCTCTCACTCAGGTTCCCAGAGGAAGTCCAGGCTCTGCCAGGGCATTCCTCCTTCCACTAAAGCTCTCTGATTTACTGATCTATTCAGTGGTGCAAAGCTCTTCTAGTGAAGGCTGAGGAAATCTGGTACTTATTAATGGGACCATTTTATCGCATTTTAAAAAGCAAACGTGAAAAAAAAGACCCTCACCAGATGTGCCTCGATTAGAGCATCTGGATGCAAGATATTTTATTTCGACCAAAAAATAAAAAAACACAGCATGCTCTGTGTCTACCCTGAAGGTGACTCCTGGCAAGCACTGCTTTCCCCCTCTCCCTCTCCCCACACTGAGAGGATAATAAAACTTAACCCCTAACAGTGTAGCACGGGGCTAAATGAGCTAAAGACAACAGCTAATAAATCAGATTACAGGACCATGGTGAAGTATGATCAATATAAATTGTGATCCTGTACTGATTGGGTGTATCTTTTATTTTTGTCAGAGTCATTAAATGTGTGCCTGGAAAATTAACCATAAGATCCTAAAATGGTCTTAGAAGGCACCTTTATATAGAACCTTTTCTAGAAAAAAAATTATCATTGATGGAAAAAGTGTAAATTTGGTTTTGGCATTTTTTCCATTTTCCTTAACACTGCTTGAAAATACGAACTGGCGTTTATACTGTGTCAAAATGTCACAAACAGACCAACAGAAATGACATACAAAATCATAAAAGAAAGACATCATATCATCTTACGATAAAAGTTGGGGACCCTTTTTCCTTCTCTGATGTATGGTAACCTTTACATACAACAGTATTGAACCTTAATGTTAGATGAAGGTTTTTTTTAATTGTTAAATCGTCAGGGAACCAATTATGGTTCGCCTATAGCATCAGAAAAACAATCTAAATAAAACATTTGTTACAGTTAAAAATGTAAAGGGCCTGATTCTTTATGTAATATGCTCATTTTCTGTCTCACCCACTTGTACCCACAACAGGGCAGAAAAAAAAACAGGAAGGCAGTGAGGGCAGCTAGACAGAAGCTTCCAGATGCTGAGCACAGAGGATGTCCTGGGCAAACACAAGAGAGGCTAAAGAGAGGAAGGAGAGTGCCAGAAACCTGTGCTGTTTGGAAGTCAACAGCCTCACAAAGGAAGCTCTCTGTTTACAAAGGTATGGCCTTTCCACACTTACTCACTTTTCCTCAACTAAATTCATTTAAACTCCCAGTGGTATCTGAGCACGTTCCACGGGATTCATCTGAATATTCTTCCGCCCTGCCTTACATTTGAGGATCTATGTTGACATAATCTTTGCTTACTGGTCCGCTAACTGGGAGAGGACAATTCCCCGCGTCCCTATTCTCTCACCAGAGTGATGGAACTGCAGGGAGTTAACCAGAACAAACTAAAGGAAACATCTTGAGAAAAACTCCAGGTCTGTGTCCCAGTGTCCTTTCCTAGTAAACACACAGGCCCACACAAACACACACACACACACACACACACACACACACACACACACACACACACACACCGTAACTGCTTCAAATATTCCATCTCTATTCCACAGAGTATACTTCAGCTAACTCATATTTATGCACTTTCCGTGATGTAACGGCTGAAGAGAAGTACTGTTTTGGAAAAGAAGAACTGAGGTATTCTCATTAGTTCCTTTTGAGGTATTCTCTCCAATTCTGTAATAACGTCAGATAACTTTAAATAAAACAAGAACATAGTATGACTGACTTGCTAATAAACAAAACTTTACCACTACAGTGGTCAAGCCATTTCAGATCATGCCAGGACTGGTTTTCACAAATCATTCATATCTAGGACTGATCTTGGATCAGACTCTTCTATATTTGTGACAGTCACTGTCACAAAAACTGAATATATATCATCACTTCTACTTCTGAGAATTACAGGTTGTGTTGTCTAAGAAGGCCTTCCACTGCATGGTGAGCTTTTATTCAGTTTTGCAGCTCACCTGTGATACTGTGTCATACTGTGTCTTAAACCACATAGACAAGTATCTGCCGCCATAATGAAGAGCTGAATGCGGTTTGAGTGGGCTGAGAGAAATTTTGAAGAAGTATTTGTAGAAAAGATTTGGGTGGCTATTGACTTCTAGAATATTTAGCTACATTAGTCTCACAGCTCCACTTCCACTTCTAAACTAAATACACTAAAATTGGACACTGACCAGGTCCTGGCTGATCAACTACATCTGGGATAACTGGAAAACTGTGCAAATTAGTTTTTTTTGCCAAATAGTTTTGCTGAACTATTCCTGAACTAAAAGCCCAGAGAACCCAGTGCTTAAGTGGTTCTTGGCTTGATGCTTCTCCCTTGCAGGTGAGTGTGTCCTTTTCAAAAATTATTGGAAAAGCAATTCTTATGTAATAAGGCTATTTCCTCTTTAGAAAATATGATTATGCAATCACTGTTTTTTATGTATATATTTATGATACATGTCGCCAAAAACTACCAACTCACAAAACACAGAGCAAATTATCGTTGGCCTGATAAACAAGTCAGGGTATAAGTCTTCACTGCCAAAAAGTACAATGTCCTTTTTTCTCACAGTCCTCTCTTTACATAAAGCATGGATTAAAGCTATGGTCCTATACTTCATCCACAGAGTATCAAATTTCTTTTTGTTCCACTCCGCAGACGTGAGGCTCCCTCTTCCCCTCTCCTTTAATTAGCCCTGTCTCCTACGCCATGCTGCTCTTTGGGGCTTCGCCACTCGCAGGAAGGACCCTCACCACAGCACAGACCACAGCCACAGTCGCGGTGCCAGATCCATGCAACTAACTCAACTAACATCATTTATATTCCAGAAGCAGTGCATTCACATCAGTGGCACAAACAGAGAGGTGGCACTGAGGCACCACAATAAACTGCTTGTTCATCCTTATGGAAATATTGGCTTTTGTAATAGTGATGTCACAAAAGCCTGGTATATGCAAATAAGCCATTTACAGTAATAAATCACTAAAAATCATTGTGTGCTATTAGCATCCTGAGTAATGCCAGATGTTCCAGATGAGATCCTGTGAGTGTTTTGATTAAACCAATGTAAGTAATCTTGGTCAAAATACTGCAGGCTAATGCAGGCTTTAACCTTGATTCATCAAGGACATTAAAAAAACTCATCATGGGAAGGCAGATTTCCCTTTTTCTATATAAAAGAGTCTGATGTCAAATGAAAACATTGCTAATTACAAAAGGAAGTTTAGTTTAGATTTCAGAAGGTAACATCACAGGCCAGCAAAGCCACAAAAACTCACGGTTGTGATGTCACCTAAAAAAAAGTCCATTAACATATATCTACCTTTTCAGTTACAATACAGGTAAGACAAATACAGGTAAAAATGGTAATGCAAATATAAACTACAAATGCCTTTGGTACACCCACACAAAGGTCATCAATGGAAAAAATTAATTAAAGAAAAATTAAGAGCACGTTCCCTTTAAAACATTGCCATGCATATCACAATCACCACCGGTCCTGGATCAATACTTTAATTTAGTATCAGAGTTCAGACATCAGAATTAGCACTGGGAGAGAAAAAGTTTGATCGGTGCGTCCCCAAATCACCTGTTTCACTGAGACATCATGGACAGAGCTGGCAGCAGATTATAGCTCACTTTAAGTGCACAAGCACTATCAAATCAGACAGCCTCCGGTCTCTGGTTACAGGAGGAAGATGTGTGCAGTGCATATGATGAGAGTGTTAGATGAGAGGGCTGGACAGACAAAAAGAGAATGAAAAAAGAGGGGGAGAGAGAGAGAGAGTGAGAGAGAGAGAGAAAATAGAGAGGAAAAAGGAGCAGAAGTCAAGGTCCTGAGCAGTGGCCAGGCTGCAGGCAGCTCTGCTCTGAATTATCTGCATGGCTGCAGTGCACATGTGTGAGAGAGACTTACATAAACGTGTGGTAGGAATATTAAACGCCAGCCTCATCGTTTAAACACGCCACCACCACCGTGACGTTCTGTTTGTTTTCGCTAAAATGGCCTCAAATGGCAAAGACAGGGCAGCCATCCCTACTAATCCTTGAAACACCATCTTTTAACAGAACAGCACACAAACAACTCCTTGATCAAAGCTGTTCTGGGCTTTGAAAACAAAGGGGGACGTCTTGAGCTTAGCTGAATGCTGCAAGCTACAGTGGCGATATTTAAACATTTTTACAAATATTTTCTGCCTTGAAGTCCACTTAAATGGTTTAACAGTTTTAATACATTCTTACTGTAAAAATAAACCTTGTATCTCCAGTAACTTTACAGAGGAAAAACCTTTCTCAACCTTCAAGTTAAAAAGATATGAGTTAAACATATGTGTTAGACATGTTTCTCATAAAATTTTGATTCTGAAAAGTATTTTTATACTTTTTAAAGAAGGTGAAAAAATTGAGATAAAAGTCATCAACATGGATGATTAAAATAAATGACCTGTTCTGACTGGCTTGTATACTATTGAATCGTATTGTGGCTCATCAGGAACAAACGAATAAGTTCAGACTGAAATCCTCAGAGAAAAAAGAACTTTAGCAACTCTTTTCAGATGATAACACACTAAGCAATATTTAATTGTTTTCCCCATTTTCCCCGTTTTCATGACCACCCCATTTTCTGTCCCAACAACTCTTATGCAAACTGTGTGCAGTAACAACATTCATTTTCAGTTCAACAAGAACGGACAGGCTCAGCTGCTGTATGAGTTGCTGAATGGGTGGTCATACACTATATAGCCAAAAGTATTCAGACACTTCATCTTATTAGTGCGTTTGTTCTATTAAAGCCACATTAATTGCTAAAATTAAGAATTTCAGCCTTGCATTCTATGTAGACAACAGTTGTAGTAGAGGGGACCGTACTGAAGGGCTCAGTGACTGTCAATGCAACAGCAATAGAGATGTCAAATATCCAACAAAACAATTCATTAAACCAGTCAACTGTATGTGCTGTTAATGTCTATTGCAAGTGTCTTGGAGCAACAACAGCTCAGCAGCAGGCCACATAACCCCACAGAGTGAAGTGCATAGCGTGTAAAAATCGCCTGTCTACAGTTGTAACACTCAATGTGTTTGCCAAATTTGGTGTGGAAGAACTTGCACAGGGCCCTGACTAAAACAACATAAAACACTTTTGAGATGAACTGGAATGGTGACTGTGAGCCATGCCTTATCACCTAACATCAGAGCTGGACCCCAGCTGCAGTTTTTTCTATGGCAAAAGTACAATATTACAATTTCGTAATTATAAAATAAATTTTCAAGATACACAATATGTCACAATATGTTTCTGACATCACAAGCTGGAATGGAAAAGAAAACTACTAAGAAAAAAACTATGAGTACTACTGTTTTAATATCATGTTTCTAACACTGTACTGCACTAAATCCAGGTAAAGAAGACTAACTGTGCACTGTATGTAATCAGTGTTCTTTAATTATAGACAATATCACGCTATTCTCAGAAAACTGTACTTTGTCAAAGTGAGATGTAATTTATTGCCATAACAATAAATATCATATTGCCCAGCTCTGACCTCAGTCATGCTCTTGTGGCTGAATGAAAGTAAATCCCACAGAAATGTTTTGATATCTGGTATAAAGCCCTGCCAGGAGAGCTGAGGCTGTTACTGCTGCAAGGAGGGACCAACTCAAACCAATGTTAACTTTTCCACATACTTTTTGTCACGTAGGGTAGATAAATGTTTTTCTAGTCGTGAAATTGCAACTATGATGATTTTTGCTGCATTATTTCCATATAGAATTGGGAGTAAAAGGTGTTTTTTATGTCCACATAATACCTCAAACTCATTTATCTATAAAAATTCAGTATTTCATGATAGAACCCCTTACAAAACATCTCCATCTGCCAAAGGTATCCATAAAATGTAGGCACATAGACAGTAATTCCAAAACGTTAATCTGCACCAATAAACAAAAACAGGTATGGAAAAACTGAGGTGAACTCTTGAACCTGGGGAAAAATCTCGAGCATGGAAAAGCCTGGAGTCTGTTTCCGATAAGAGGCTCAGCCGGGTGATGTCAAGGTGAAAAGTGTCTGCTGTGGAAATCAATTATGATACCTCTGCTCCCCAGGTGCTGTTTTATAGGCTACTATTGGCAGGTAGCGAGAGTTCCCCAAAGGCTCCTGCTCACAAGCCTGCCCCGCTTTAGAGATCAACTCAATGTGGTGGAATATAAACATGTGAAAAAAAGTTTTAAGCAGTGGAGGCCAGGATCCATTTTTAATCTATTTTGCCCATCATTGCTGTTATGATCAGTATTTTCTTAGGGTTCTTGGGTTTTTTGTGCAAGGCGGTTTACTTTGCCCATCACATATTTATCAATGAACTCACTGACACTGCCAGAGTTCACTGAGATATAATTTGACACTGTCAGAAAGGTACTGTTTATTTTCTTTTCTTTTTTTAATCTAAGTACAAGCTGTGTGAATGTACAACATGGCCCTTAAGGCCTAATTGTGCACCTCCCATCAGTTTTTCCCATGAGAAAAGGGAATATTTGTACCTCTTCTATAATCGAATGGTTTACAATAAAACCTAAAACTGCAATAGAATATGATACAATTACGCTCTTCTAAATAAAGGTATGCCAGTATACTGAGTGACAATTTAGTGCCTTTTGTCAGAAAGTGTTTAGGGTTGTATGGACATAAGTAAACCAGAATTGTTGCTCTTGGAGTTCTGGTAAGTCTACATATGAAAACAGGCCTTAGCTGGACCCACCACAGGGCCTTTCATGATGACACACAAACAGTTGGGTAGAAACAAACCAAATTTTATGACAGTGGATCACAGTCATTCCCTTCCATTATTCTGCCATTGTCTTACACATTATCCTTCTGTGACTCATGTTGCATTAACTCTCCAGCAGACACCAGGTCTGATATCTTCTGCCGGCACACACACAGATGCACATGCGCGCGCACACACACACACACACACACACACACACACACACACGCACACAAAAGGGTCTAGCCTACTTTGGTGTGAGGAAACACAACAAAGCAACTCCCAGTGACTTCCTGCATATTATATAATAGAGTATCCTATAGCTAGTACCCACAGAGAGGAACCATTGCATGAATTACATTCCTTTTTTAGACTTTTCTGCCCGAAATTGTCAGTACAATAAGAACAATCGTGGACAAGAAAAACAATGAAAAGATCAATCATGACTCAAACACTGCATTTGTAAATGGTATCATTACACCACATTTGAGTTTTAAGAGAGCAAACTTGTTTTAGTTCTACAGTAAAGAACCACCTCTTTTGTGGGCTACCTGACTTTATTTTTGAGATCTTTGCTGCCATGAATAAGATAAAGAAATCAGAGGTCACTGCTGGGTAAGTTCTCCAGAGAGATATGTTTGTTCCAAAACGTTCTTACAAAGATCTCTGCATTCAGGTGTGTTATCTCTTTCTATAATAACCTTATAATACAGGAAAGGTGATTAAGGCAGTTGTGAAGTAAAGCGTACTTGCAGAAGTAGGTCAGCAGAGCTGAAACTTGAGAAAGCCTTGTAGGATGCTGCGCAGTCTTCACTAAAACTAAACAGAAGATGTCTTTAACATTTGTTTAAACTACAGAAATCGTTATGAAGTTGAGCGGTTTGCTGATTGTCTGAACTATGTTAAATATGTTTAAACGTGCTCTGAGATCTTACCTCGCTTGAGAAGAAGTGGCATTCGCGTTCCAACTGCAAAGTTTTGGATGCTGGATGCTAAAGGACTCAAAGGACACCACGTTTTTCCCCTTGATCCAACAGCAAAAAAACGTCCATCCAGAAGAAAACTAGATCGTGGAGCTCCAGACCACCTAGAGCTGCTTCTGTCCCTCTGCTGTTCTCCCTGCTCTTCAGAAGGAGAACGAAACGGTGACAAGTAGCACTGAAGGACCAGGAGGGGGGAGCTGAAGTGTTGTTGGGCAAATGCGAGCCCGGACACCCCCCACCCGCCTCCCTGCTTTGTCTGAAGACTGGTGGGCTACAGCTGAGTTTGCTTTTAGACTTCAGAGTTACAGTTTATACAAGAGAAGGACAGTAATGAAGCCTACTATTATAAGACCCCATTCTATATATTATACCATGTTATTTAACTTTCTTGATTTTTTTTACTAAGAAAGAACCTTTGGCTGTTGTAATTGTTTTTTTTTATTAACTTTTTTTTTCATTTCAAAGTATATTTAAGACATTTGTTTTATTTGTTTAATAGTTTGTTTGCTTGCTTTTTTATCAAATCCAAGTAAACAACCTATCTGCTTTGGGAATTTTCTCTGTATATACTTCAAATAGTATTTGAGTGAGTTATATCTGCAGTGCTCTTATGCATACACTCAAATTAAGACTGAAGATTCTTATTCAGATTCAGTGGGCAGTATTAAATAGGAGCATCTGACTAAATGAACACTCAAAGTTTCCCACTTTCCTTGGAAAGCCATCAACAGGACCAAACGGTAATCAAATATACACATACTGTTATGTGTAATAAAGGCTCATAACGGTGTCTTGTATGTCTTTTTTAATGCTGGGTCAGAAATGGTTAATCAAGTGGCCTTAATGTCCCCAATTAAAGAGCGTCCATATCAAAGCTGAGCTTAAAAAAGCCTCAGAGAGACCAAGTGCCTGGAAAAACAGTTGGCACAGTGCTGATAAGTGCAGTTTTGAAATGGGCTCTTCCCACTCATTATCTGTTTATTAAAGATAAACAGGTCAAACCCAGGACAGTGACACTGCTTATGCGGCACATCCTTATACAGGGAAAAGGAAGAGACAAAGGAAATAATGCTGACTCTTTTATAAAGAGATAAACCCTTGTCTTATATTCTGGCAAGCCTCTCATAGTATTTACTTTGACGTTGGGAAGCTGGAAAAATGGTTTTAAACATCTTTGTATATGTCTGAGTCACAACACTGAAAACCCACCATAAGATAAAAATGATGCAAGACAATATTTTTAGAGATGCGTCTCATGCGAAGCAAACCACTGAAAACCAGTTCACCTACTGTCCCTCACCTTAAATTTATAGACACTGATTTCAGCAGAAGCATCAACCAGTAGCAGCATTTAAAGGCTATGGTTTATTTATGCTTGCACAGCGAACAGTGGCATACCCAATCCCTGCTGGCATTTTGGGATTTAATAGCATATAAAAGTTGTTCTGGAGCACAGACGAAAGCAGAAATTTATGATCGCAGTTTCAGCAGACCCGAGATCCATGCTTTGCTCCATGAGCCTCTGACCTGAATGTAAAAACTTTTAACTAAGCCTCCTCACAAACCTGGAAAAGCTCTCACTTGAGCTGTTATGAATAGAACATCTGGTGCCTTTTTTCTCCCAACAAAGTATTCTCTTGCTCTTGGTCTGTATTGTTATGGAGTAAGGACACCTTGAACACTTGCTAAGTGCACAGCAATGGCGACCTCTAGAGGGTTAAAACAAAGGTTACCCAGGGGCCAGAGCGCAGTACAGTCTGGAGATAACTCTGCTTTAATACACTTAGTAGTGAGTTTCCAGGTATAGTATGAGTGTTTGAGCAGGGATATCACAAAACTGTGCTGGACATTGACTCTCTACAACATGAATATAACAACACTGGTTTATAGTTCACTGGAGGACCTCACACCAGTCCCAGAGAACCATAGGTTAAGACATTTCAGTGTTTCTCCTGCTACTAAACCTCTGATTCAACTTGCTGGTGATTGGTCCCAATGGAGCAGAGAATACTGGTGTTTCCAAACTTCAGTCCTGAACAGCACAGATTTCTGCTGTCCTGTTGTATCACCTTATTCAGCTCCTAGAGGACTTGATTATTAGTTAATAATAAGACTCAGTTGCAGGAAAATATATAAAAAAGTAAAGTGGCTATTTCTGTCAGGTGTGAACATGCCACAGCACACAGTGTGAAATTCTTTATCTGTGTTTAACCCGTTCTCCAAGTGAAGCAGTGGGCAGCCAGCATGCAGTGCCCGGGGGAGTAGTGTGGGAACGGTACCTTGCTCAGAGGCACCACAGTGGTGCCACTGGCAGTCCTGGGATTCAAACTCACAACCTCCCAATCACACGGGCAACTCCCCAACCACCATGCCACCAGCTGCCCCATATAGCAGTACTGATGCAAACCCTGTAGTACACAAGCATTGCTATTGCTAATCTGACATCTAGCTACACTTACCTACAACCAACATCTGGCAGGAGTGAAATATATCAACCAGCACATTACAGCACATATATATTCTATTCTATTACATTTTTACACACCATACAGTTCTTGTTTCTAATTCTGTTTTTGGAATATGGATTTTCCTGTATATTTCTATTACCTTTGTTTAGTCTCTTCAGATTTCTCTTTAATTAAATTTAAATCATTTCATACGTCTACAGTACAGTGTCATGGGCTGACTCAGTTGCACACTTCATGTTGTACTATTTGTAAACAAACCAAAAGCAGTAAAAAGTATCAAGATTTGTTTGGTTTGTAAAAAGTAGTTGACATTTTGTGAGCTGGTAAGGAGAACACAGGTTCAGTTCCAGATTTCTCCTCGGTTCCCCTAGTAGTTGTTTGGATTTATGAAATTCCATCAGCAGCTCCTGATTTAATTTAATGAAGGACTGATTGAGTGAAACCAGATTTCTGATGGAAACGGCAAGTAATCCTGGGCTTCCTCAAGGAACACATTGACATATTATACATAAAATCACTCTTTACTGTATATTTATGTGCTTTGTAGTTATTCATCTTTAGTTTTATTTAGTAATATTAATGTGACACACACACTCACTGCTCTTCTTTACAGTTTTAAATATTATTTCTCAGGTGCCTAAGACTAGTACAGTCTGCATGTGAAATAATCTTCAATATTGAATTTAGTTCTACCGCGTGGACTGCAGATGGCAGCCTCGTAATGTATTTTGATTGGTTCGTTGCGAGTGACGTCAGTTACAAAACCCGGATGTGCAGTTTTGCTGGAGTGTCGGCGCACGTGTAACACATGGTTTGTGCTCTTGTAGAATAGTAGTAGAATAGTAGAAGAATAGACAATTTCTTTGCTTTTCCCCAACGGCAGATGGATTGAGAGGCTGGTGCCTTTTAATTCTTTTAGATTGTGTCATGAGTGACATGAGTAAACGTCGATACTTGACAGTAAGGAAAGTGAAGCTGGGGATCTAGCTAAGGTTGCTAACTTCAGTGACTTATTTAGTCGAAAGTAAACTTACAGTAAAGTCTTCTCTGACAGCTCCTGACATGGCAGTGGCAACCCAGGAGAAGGGTCGAGGTCTGAGATTTGCAGAGCAGCAGCTGCTCCGACACGGCTGGGAGCAAGGTGAGCTACTTTAGCTCTGGTCAAACATAAAAATCTGTGCAATATCCTGGTGCATTACGTGTATCACTATGTGCATGATTTTGCTATGATGTGCAACAGTCTACCATGTGCAAAGTTGTACAATGTTCTTACCTGATGCTAAAATATCATTATGTGCAATAGTCTTACCATGTGAAGTATTATGTAACGTTTATGTATCTTATGTGCAGTAGTTTTATCATATGAATATCACTACTTATTGCATATCTTTTACTGATCTTTTCTGTGTGCAATACCTAACTACCGTCCGTGTCATTAGAATTCACTTAACTGTGAATTGCTTATATCGATACTGGGCATTATATTCAGCATTATATTCTGCATTCATACTGAGGTTTTTATTGGATATATTTAGACATTATATTTTATATTGTTCTTGTCTTTTCAGTCACACCCTAAGCAGTTGGGATCACTAAAGTTTTCTGATTCTTCATGAAGTTACTGTTCACTGAGCAATGGGTGTTTTAACACTTCTTTTCCTGCTTACTAGGGAAGGGTCTTGGAAAGGATGAGAACGGCATCTCCGAAGCAATCAAAGTCAAAGTGAAATGTGACAAGGGAGGGGTAAGGAAGGATGATTTCTGTGACCTGTACATGCACACTACATGTTCAGAAGTATACAGTCATCACCTCTGTGAGTGAAATCAGCTTCTTAAAGCATTGCTAAAAAGAAAAAAGGAGTCATACTGCCCTGCATTTTTAGGTGTTTTCTTTACTCCCAACACACCAGATCCAACTAAGCAACTGATTGTTGAGCTGATGTGGGTGTGTGAAAGCAGATAGTGTGGCTTCAAGACTAGGGGGCCCCCATATCATAGTGCCATCTGTACCTTTTCTTTTCTGTAAAGAACATGACTTTTCATCATTTGCACAATGTCAATCTCCTATTTATTCTCCACTGTAAATACTCAGGCAATAGTTTGTATGTACTGTTATGTTGTATACATTTTTGTAGAATTGTCAGTTTATTCTATTATTTTATCTTCTAGTAATTGCACGGTCTCAGGAGCAATTCAGGGTTGCATTTCACTGCACATTGGTATGGGTGTAGATGTGTATGTGACAAATCAAATCTACAGGGCAGTTGAACTATTCTCTGGAGTGTCTGAGCTTCATGCAGATCTTAGAGACTGTCACTGCAACAAAACTGAGGGAAGGTGTGTCTATAAACTTTTGGACATTCAGTGTTGCAGGTGTAATTTCTATGGGTTTTTTGTCTGTAAAATAATCTAATGTGAAATGTCATCTGCAGCCATGCAGCTGTGTCAGTTCATGAGGAGGGTGATTGTGGTGTCCTTGCAGGTTGGCCATAAAGAAAGTGAGCAGTTCACATTTCGCTGGTGGGATCACGTCTTTAATAAGACTTCTTCCAGTTTAACCGTGGAATCAGGCCAGGTTAGTATCTTTTTAATTGAAGGAAAACATGCCATGTAATTATATTTCATATAACTTTATAAACTCTACAAATTCTGATCGCCGAACAGTTAAGGGCTTTTGCATTGTATTAAGTTTTTAAGTTTAAATGTCTGCTCTAAACTGAGTTGCTGTGCAGTAGAATAAGTTTAGAACTTTTTTCACTGGGATAGGATGGCGTGGTGGTGAAGAAAATGGAGGGAGAAGAAGAGGAGGGAATGATCTCGAACAAGAAACCACGCAAAGCCCTACTAAACAAGTCTGCCCTCTATGGATGCTTTGTTAAGGTACAGAACATACAGAGCAAAAAAAAATGGGAAAAGTGTGATGTGATTTAACACCACAAGTGTGTTAAGGTTTTCTTTTAAGAAAAACATGAGGAATAAGTAAAACTTGAAGTAATCTCTGCGAGGTCCTGTAGTTAAAGTTATAATTAAAGTTGATTTATAGAGAAAACCAAACCCTGTTGTGTGGGTTTGGCTATCTTATGCAAATCTATTTCAAGTTACTTCAGTCCTTGGTGTAGTTTGAACCATCATTGACAAGAGTGAACTGGGCAAGTAAACTTTGTCTAAGTTGCTTTGAGTAAGTTGCTAATCTAGTAAACAGCATAACTTTCCTGTTGTTAAGTGAATTTATATATAGGAACATTGTGGAATCCGTTTTGATGTGACCTTGCCTTTAATCATCTTTTTTTTTCTATTTTTCTATCATCTTTTCTAGTCTGCCACTCTTCTCGCAGGGCAGGAACATTCTGAACAGAAATCGTCCAGCTCAGATGACAGCAGCACCTCAGATGATGATGAAAAGCTAGACCTTTCCAGCACCACCAAGTAAACATAAGGCTTCGACTACAAATGCAATTGTCTCAATACTTCCACCATACACAGACAATACCAATTAAACCTATGTTGTTATGAATATAATATTTTACATATATTGAGTAATTTCTAATGAACAATTGATCCACTTATCAAAGTTTTGCACAGGAATCTCAAAACTTAACGATTTGAAGCAAAAAAAAACTATTGCAACTTGTAGGAATAGTTTACAAAAATATTGGTCTTTTGATTTAGTATTTTTCATTCATCACTTCATATCACTTCATGCGCATGTTACTTATGTCAGTATTTGTTGGTGTTTCTCACTGTCAGTATACTTGTCCTCTAACCTGTAGGATATCAGATGAAGCACTGATGAAAGCCTGTGGAGGACGCACTGCACATAAGTAAGTACAGTAAATTATTTCCTCAATACAGTAATGCAGGATCTGCAGTTTTAAAATAAGAACATGCAGAACTCTGTGAAAAACGTCAAATTACATTCTTAACTGCTTCTTCATTGAATGAATGCTGTGGAGATTTAAGAAAGTTTTAAACAAATGTTTAATATTTAAGGTTCTTTATTTATGTATTTGCCTTCCCCAGAGGTGCCAGGCATGGCCATACAATGAGTGCCAAACTAGCCAGACTGGAGCAGCAAGAACAAGAGTTCATGGCAAAATATGGCAAGAAGAATCAGAAAGACAAAAATACGCCTCAGAGTGAAAATGCCCCCACTCCAATCAGCTCTACATTAAGTCAGGATGTAGTGGTCAAGACCAAGCACAAGAAACAAAAGAAGAAGGAGCAGAGCTCATATGAACTCTCAAAGAGTTGTACCCAGGAAAACACCAATAAAGAAGCTCCTCAGATCCACCATAATGGTGAAATGGCAAAAAAGCAAAAGAAACACTCCAAGGAGCAACCGTCAGATACACCAGATGATTTACTGGACAGTAATGGGCCAGTCAACACTGAGATAAAGAAAAAGAAAAAGAGGAAACATTTAGAAAAGGTGATGGCGCCTGAGGATGGAGTGAAAACTGTTATACTGGATGAGGATTTGGCAGAGAGCTTTCAGCAACATAAGGAAACTGTGGCGGATGAGACGGACAGGACTGCTGTCCATCCACTGACCGGCAGCAGTGTTCCCAAGAAGATGAAGAGGAAAAAGAAGAAACACTCTTTGGAGGAAGGACAGAATGAGGATACTACAGAGAGTTGCGGACAGGAGCAAGAGGAACAGGGCAGTGTTGTGTTTGAACCTGCATGTGGCAGTGTCCCCAAGAAGAAAAAGAAAAAGAAATCCAAGCCTAGTAGAGAGGAGGCCTCCACCACAGAACTGGAATCTCCCCACATTTTACAGTCTAGTGCTGTAGAACTGAGCACCAAGGCAGAGGACACTGAAACAACCTCTCCGGAGAGAGAGAAATCAAAATCGAAGAAAAAACGATGCAGAGAGGAGGAACAGGAGGGCGTAGATGAAAATGGGTTATTAGATGATCTCTCAGAAAAGAAAAAGAAGAAAAAAAAGAAGCACAAGAATTAGTTCATTAAATTATATGAAGTCAATACTTTGAACTGGAGGAACATTTTTTGAACACTGCTGGATAAGTGCCATGGAAAGCACATTGTATTTGTGGTATGATGAGTAGTGGTCTCTGGGGATTCGGTGTCACCTTAACGGAAGACGCTTTTACCTTGCCTTAGTGCTTTTTAATGTGCTGTGACTCATGATTTGTTATGAATAGAGGAAATTATATCCCTGGTTAAATGATTTTAACTTTTAACTTTTATTGTAATGAGGCATGCATAAAATGAAACATCAGGTCTCTTCAGGTCCTGGAATGTGCTCAATTATCTGTTCAGTCTTGTTTCAAACTGCTGTTGTCTTAAACAGTGACTCTTTTTAGTCATTAAATGAATTATGAACACCGAATAAAATGAACCACGTGAAAGCCTTGTCCTCATGTTTTTTTGATGCAGAAGTATTAGCACAGACAACACATCCGTATGGGCTGGCATTCCCAAATGGCTTTCCCAAATAGCATAAAGATGATTTTGAAACGGTAGAATGAGCATCACAAAATCTCTACCTGTTAAGATGATATTAACATTAAGATGCCTTTGGCCATTGAGCAGCAGAAATGGCAGATGTTTCCTTCATAGAATTAACTTATTTTGGTGTTGAATCTGTTCATATGTAATGGGCTAATAGTACTTTGTATTTTTGAAGGGTAGGCAGGTAAGAAGGCCGACATATCTAGATTTTACTTGGCCATTCCAGCGCCCTCATCTCACACACATACTTATTGTACATAAAACAATTGGATGCCTGCCAGCTCTCTTGAGTGTTCCTCGTGGGTTTCGTCATCACACAAGTGTCAACTGATTGTCTTTGGTGTTTAATCCAGAATCTGAAAATTAGAGAACTGCACTTCAGAACCATCAAATATGCACTAAATCAGTGTCCTTCCTTTGTGCCAACTGTGAAAGGAATGTGATCTTAATTTTGAGTTGATTCTTACCCATTCTGAAGTGTATTACCAGTGATCCAGACCCAGTTATTACTGTTTTTATACAGTCCGATCCAGTATCCATGATGCTCATCAAAATAATACGGCGTGTGCAGCATGATGAATTCCTGAATGTGTGTAAGGGATATTTACATAATGTTAGTTGTGTGTGATATTACACCAGAAAGATTCATGCAATAATAAGCAAAGTGCAGAAAGAAATCTAACAAATCTGAATATTTAGTGCCTCCTGCTATCAACGTAGAGTGTCCATATTTAAAGTGGTTAACACTTGAAACGTGTGTTGGGAGCAAGAAAAACCCTAAAATGCATAAAGCAGGGGGGCTCCCAGAACCAGGAATGGCAACCACCGATGTAAATGAATTTGCACTTGAAGCTCACCTGTTCCTCTCTGTTATCTATGATGGCTAGGTCTCCCCCCATTTTATTGCAATCTTGCTGACTCTCTGTCCAGGTTCTCCAGGGTCCCTTATCATAGAAGAAGTAACAGCTGGACCCATTCTGAATCCAGTTCTTCATACAGGGCTCACAGTAGATCTCTACAAGGGTGAACAGATTTGATTCTAAATAGAATGATATGGAATTATAAATGCATCCATAAATGAATCCAAAATCCGAGAAAAAGAAATTTTGGGGTGATGATGAAGACCTTCTTGTACCTCCGTTAAGGGGCTGACAGAACGCATGGACTTGAAAATTCTTCATTCGAGTGATGGTTCTCAGAGTGTTGTTTAACTGGTTTCTCTGTACAGCCAGCTCTTCTTTCTCTTTTTCTAGTGCCTCCATTTCAGCCTGCACTTTTTTGAGAGCCATGCTCTCATTTTTGTAAAGTGCCTGCAGGAGACGATTGTCGTTAGTTAAGTTGCGGTTCAGGGCTTTTAGCGATTGATCGCTAGCAGCCATGCTGAGATTCATGAGCATCAAAGAGTTGGTGTGACTGGCATTTAGCTGTTGAAGTTTCCTCACCAAGACATGATTGTACTGAGAACTATGGATTATGTCTGTGAAGAAAAAGAAAATAATGCTGTATCACACACTATTAAATTTGGTTTTGGGCCTAGTCCTGGGTGACATCTTTCAATGCAGTTTAGTACTGATGCTTAGACTTCTGTGAATGTGACCTGCAGAATTTCAGGCCTGCTCATACTTACTGAACACACTCATTCCCACAACACCTGCGAGTAGGAGAACACATAACAGCCCCAGGCAAGTTGTAGCTCTTTTGTATGATGCAGCACGGGATGCCGCTGTTTCCTCTAGAAGAGAACACAACGGGTGGGATTGCAAGGTTTGGGGCTTTTAGCTAACTGTCCAACACACTTAGAAAGAGGCCTGTTGTCAGACTCAACAAACTTGGGCCCAGCTTATGTGGAACCTCAGTACAGCAATCTATTAACCTGGAACTGTGTTTAGACTAGAGCCGCCACAATTTACTATATGATCAAGTAAGTAATTGATTAATTTTGACAATTAATAAACTAATTTGTTTTTAAAGACCAAAAAGGGCTTAACTATCACACCATGTAGAGCCATGCAAAGAGTCCTAACTAGTTCACTGAAAAAAAGATAAAAAGGAATACATGAAAATACATTTAAAATAAAGGACCATGTGGCAAAAAATGCATTAATATGCATAAGACTGGAATTCAAAATATTCATTATCAGGTTAAAGCATTTAATATTTTATGTCATTTTGAGGAAGATGCTGCTTTGAGTCAGTCAGTTCATAAAACATTTCACAAATAAGCATATCACTACATAGAAGTAATTACTGCAGAAATACTTACTTTAGGAGTAGCCAGAGTACCACTGCTACAATAATCCTCATTTGCATTAACGCTTTAATCAGAATTTCAGTGTTTTAATCACTAAGCGATTTCACTGAAAATGTACATTTTAACTGAGTAATCATGACAGGCCTAGAGAGTTCTTCACTCATGGCAAGGAATAGAGCATAATCACAGACTTTTATAAGAGTGGTATACCTTTCACTAATGCTGTTGTGACTGAATGTGCAATCAAGTCCTCACAGCAAAGTCACAACATCTAGTTATAAGTAAAGCCTAGTTCTGCAACAAAGGGGAAGGGGACTCCCTATTTAAGAAAACAATCAATTTTTGGACATATAGTGTATGAAGTCAAAAGAGAAAAAGGCCTCAAAGTCTTGGTCACATAACAGAGAAAAGTCTTGCTATTAAAACTTACCAACTAAAGCATCAGTGCTTTTACCAGAAGTCTCAGGACTGCTCTGTGTTGGAGCCCCTCCACTTTTCTTGACTTCTGTGTACACTACCTCCTCGACTGGCTCCACTGCCACTTAGAGACGGAAACATAATTAAGGCAGGGGAACTCATTAAGCAAAATGAGGTTATATGGAGCATGAGAGTATGCATGCTATACTTCTTCTGTGGTCTTTTAATTTAGGACAGATTAAACATTTATTTTAACTGTGGCTAAAGCACTTGATAGTCTAATAGCTATGTAAATGTGCCATGGCTGAAAATAAAGTGTTACATCTGCCTTTGGTTTTAACCCTCTTTGAAATGATTAAGTACGTTTGTCAGGCACACCAGTTTTAGCACTGAGACCTTAATTCCTGGCTTATTCCTTTGTAATTGTTGTTTGACTCTTTTGTGTGCAATTCATGTCTGGCTCTAGTTTCATTTGGTGCTTTAAAAAGAACTTGAAATTGTATGATGGACAATTCTGTGTAAGGCATTTTGAGCAGTATCAGTCATGTGTCCTGCATGAACAACCATTAATATTGTGAAAAATAAGACCTTACGTGTGCTTGTAGTCTCCTTCCAGTTCTAATAATAATCAAGTTTGAGCCTGATGTAAAAAAAAGGCAGATCGGCTGTAAACCCTGACACCTTGTGCTGCTGTTCAAATAGTAGAGAACAGCAACAATTTCAAGATCAAATGGGGAAAAGTGTAAGAAGTAAAACTCACCTTTAGGCTTTGAATCGTCAAATCTTTTGAAAGCTACTGAAGAGTAAACCACCTCATCCTCCATCTTCCCCACTACAGGCAGGGGAGACTAATAAATGTCTGAAGAGTTCCACAGTGCAACTCTCTGTGGTGATAGGTTGACCTGTTGGCTTCTGCTTGTGTATGAGTGGTGAAAGGTCCAGTATTGGGTCACACTTTGGAAAGTACTACGGTTGGAAATGTAGTCAGTGCTTAATCACATCCTGTTTTGTCATTTACACAGTAGATCAGGACCAATTTTAGACATCTCCACATAGACAGCTGTGACAGAATCTTATTCGGGGACTTTTCGAAGATTATTCCTGACCAAACACAGGACTGTCCCAAACCTTAGATTGAGCACATCCCAGTGGTGAACCACAGGATTACCCCACAGGGCTATGGGCATACATTGTAGTTTTGTGGCCCTCAGTATGTGGGAATGCCCTGACAATATCCTTTTATATTTCTTATTATAATTAAACATATGTAATCGCCTTTTACTAAATTAGCAGGTAAGAATGTGATAGTGAAAAATGTTAACAAGAGGAAGGAAATCACCTTGTGTTGTGTTTTCATTCAGGAAGAGTTTCTTTCCACACAGGGTACTTCAACATCCAGCTAGAAACAGAAATTTGTCATGGAGGATAAAGCATCCCTATATTGTTATAAAGATTTAGTTATGGACATAGTAAAAGTAACTAAAAACACTTTCTACCAGTGAAATATATTTTATTCCAAATTTACTCCAAACCAGCTGTGTTAACATTTTTGGAAACATGTCCTTTGAGAGTACATTTTCTTATTGTCAGAACAGAGGCGTGGTCAGGACCCTGAAACACTCAGGGGTTTGGTGGGCCATGTGGTGAAGGGTGAAGGGGGATGAGGGTTGTCGATGGGAGAGGGGGTCCGGCTGTTAAGTCTGACGACCTGCGTAATGTACAGCTGCAGCCCTCCAAAATGCGATATGATGCTATTATTATCACCCTTACCCGCAGCACATGCTCTTGCTATCCCCTCTTAATTAATGTTCTCTCTGTAATGTGCGTTTTTTACTTACTTCAGGCGACGCTGAAATAAGCCTCTGGTTTGAATTTTGAATTCCACCTTAAATACACTAAATGACCTTTACACCAACAGCGATTTTAATAACATTGCATTCAAACAACTTTAATATGGAGTTGATCCCCTGTTTGCAGCTATAACAGCTTCCACTCTTCCTGGAAGGCTTTCCACAAGATTTTGGAGTTTCTGTGGGAATTTATGCCCATTCATTCTGTAGAGCATTTATGAGGTCACACACTGGTGTTGGACGAGAAGGCCTGGCTCACAATCTCTGTTCCAGTTCATCCTAAAGGTGTTAGACGGGTTTGAGGTCAGGACTCTGTGTGGGCCAGTCAAGTTCTTCCACAATGAACTCATCCAACCATGCCTTTATGAGCCCTGCTTTGTGTACTGGGGCACAGTCATGCTGGAATAGAAAAGGTTCTTTCTCAAACTGAGGTTCTTTCTCAAATTTTCCCTAGTTAAGCCTAAGCTTAACTAGGGAAAATTACATTTCTCTTCTAGATGTAAGTTATGAAGCTGGTGGTCAGGTTTCTCAAGAAAGATCCAGGACCACTGGGTATCTGTAGCTAGAAAAGAACAGTGTCATATCTGCCAAACTGGGCTGTAACACAGTTTGCAATGTGCCTTTCTGACCACAGGGTGGTGCACTAAAGTGGACAGTGGACCAACAGGTCTTGGATGGCATTAGTTTACCTGGCAGAAAAATTAACGTTTTCAATATAATGATTTAGCTACTTGCTTTTTTAAAACAGTTCGCACCTACTGTTTATGGAGCATGTTTTCAACTGATTTCTTTCGATTACTAAAACATGAAAGGCTAAAAATAACTACATAACATTACATAAAAATGGCCTAGTACATTTGTCATTCTCGCCCCCTGATTCAAGATCTTGAGGAGGTCTGTACTGCATGTTAAAACCAATGTGTTTGACTGCTTACTGTGAGGGCAGAGACACATCCAAGCAGTGCTAGAGTTAAATCCACAAATTACATCACTGCTCCCTCTTCCTCCCACCACCCCTCCTCCTGCTCCCTCTCCCCTCCCCCTCTCCTGTCTTACTATGAAAGTGTCCCTGTGTGCTGGCCATTCAAGCTAGTGTCACTGGGGCTTCTGGAGGCACCTGACCCACCGAAACAGGCAACGAGGCACTCAGACATTAAAACACAGACTTGTGGACCTGATCCAGGCTGCCTCGCACTCCAATGGAGATGTCAAGTGTCCGGCGGTTTCTCCCTCATGCTGGAGAGGAGAAGTACCAGATGCTGGAGTTGAACAGAAGACTAGAGTCATACTTGGGACATGTGAAGCTGCTGGAGGAGGAGAACCAGCTCCTGCAGGGCGAGATCCAGGCACTGCGGAGGAACAGGGACACCACAGGTCAAAAGCAAACCAAGGAAGAGGCCCTCAGCCTAGCCAGGAGGGAGGTTCAGGTCGCCTGGATGGAGAAGGATCGTGTGGACCTGGAGGTGAGCAACCTCGTAGAGGAGATGGAAGCGCTGAATGCCCAGAGACAACAAGTAATGGCTACACAGGCCGAAGCTAAGAAAAAACTTGCAGAAAGCAAGAAGAAACTGGAGGACGAATGGAGGGCGCAGATTTGGCTGAAAGAACAGGCGGCCCATCTTGAGAAGGAAGTCATGCTACAGGTGCAGGTCTACCAGGAGGAGATGACAAGCCTGAAGTCTCAAAGTGCCCTCTCAAGGCCTGTACTGATGGCCCCACAACACACCCAGACCATCAATCTCCAGGGCCTGGGCGAAGAGTACTCTCAGAGAGCGGCCCAGGCATGGCAGGAGGCAGCAGGTGTGTACCAGAGAAAGGTAGAGCAGTTGGAGGACAGCCTGAACCAGGCCAGGGCTCACATGGCACAGATCAACGATGAGAAGAAGGAGAATCAGCTATATGTGCAAGACTTAGCCAAAGAGGTGAAGAGTACTAAAGCCAAGAGGGAGTTGCTGGAGAAGAACATGGCCCAGCAGAGACATAAACATAATCAAGAGCTTCAACAGCTTCAGGTAAAGAGTCTGCAACAGCTGCTAATTCTGATTTATGTGAAAAATGATAATAAACCAAGGCCAACTTGATATTACATTCATATTGTCTGTGCACCATCTATATCTCAGTTTTGCGTTATTTGTTTAAAAGTTTGACAATAGCACCTGACCTTTACCTTGTGCCAAAACCTCACCAAGAAATGGCGAATGGAAAATGCTTTAAAGAAACTTGCATGAAAGTTAAGATTTTTTTCTGTAAAGTTACATTTTCTTCTGTAAAGTTACTTTTTTTGGAGATACAAAGAGTGACAGTGTATTCCAAGTGTCCAACTGCTTGTGCAGTCTGGTTCCTCTACCCAGCCCAATAATCTAATAACACTATAATAATAAGATTAGGAATGCACTGTCTTCAATTACTGTCATTAATCAACAGTGAAATATTACTTTTGAAATGAATGCACAATGCATTGCACAATGACTGGATTTCCTGTCATTGTTTTTTGTTAAAACTCAGCTGAAAGGAAGCAAATATGAAGCAAGTCAACTAGAGGAAAAAACAAAGAGAAAAAAAGTCTTACTGTGTCTTCTTGATCATTGTTTTAGTCACAAGATGACATCACACAAAGTAATAATGCTCTGACTGTTTAAGGGGTTCTGACTGATGGTGTCCATTACAATTAAACAACTTATCTAGTGGTTTCCAGTACAGTAAGCCTTTTATTCACCATGGAACCAGTGATCATAGAAGAGCTGTGTAACGATTACTTTTGGCCTCCCTGATTTCCTCAAATATAGATATGGTCTAGTGTATAGGCACTGTAAGTCTCTAAAAATAAATGGGTGAAGAAAAAAAGGAAAAACGTTATGTTTGGAGGAGTTTGCTAAACTGCTACCCATGTATTCCTGTTTGTACAGGCTCAGATGGAGGCTCTGGAGTCTGACAAAGGGCATCTCGGCGAGGAGATAGATCAGTTGTTGGTAGATACACGCAAACTGCTGCAGATGAAGATGTGTCTTGGGCTGGAGGTGGCCACTTACAGGTATCTGCTTCTGTCTTAATCTTCATAATCATCCTCCTCCACTTTCCACCGTCACCTTCCATTTAGGAAAACAAACCATAGTGGATAATTGCATGGCATACATGGAGTTTGTTTGTTCCAGTGACTCCTTCACATTTTTCCTCTTTTGGCCCTCTCTGATTCAGCAACGAACATGGCATTACTGCTCCGAACCACAGTCTATAGTGGTGTCACTGATATAATTGTGGGTTCAAAGGAACTATTTCAGCTGTCCTAAACAGGAGTAACCTTAGACCTTAGATAAGTGACTCTAAATGGGCTTCTCCCTATCTGCCATCCAGTGCTGGCCCACATCCATCTTTAAGGAGACAGGCTGAAGAGATACTCTCAAGCAGTCTGAAGTGACTATTAGCAATCCTTGAAACTGTGCATATCTTTAAACAACCTTTAAAAATAAATGTTCTAAAAATATTTTTTTAAATAGTTCTTGACTAGAAAGTGAAGTATATTTGTATTATGATTATCTTGTACTAGCATTTGTTTTTTAAAAATCTGGATACACTTTTCAATGAGGGTGCCTTTCTTCCCAAGGAAACATGGCCATGATAGAAAACACTCATGGTTGGAATGGGAATAATCCATGTGTGAATAAGAAATATGACTGCTCCGCCTACTCAGCGAACCCGGATCCAACAGCCAGTGTTGCACTAACATTGATGCATCTGACTGTGTGTGAAGCCTATTACTAGTCACTAGTGTGTGATGGATAAAGGCACCAACAGTGGCCTGTGTGCTGCAGATGGTCTGACAATAACAAATCTGAAACTTCATTTCCATAACAACACACTCAGGCTCCAGCCTGCTGCTCAAGGGCAACAAAAGCCTTCTCGCCTCCTTCCTTTCCTCAACCTCTGTGTTTCAGAATGTTCATTCCTGCACACACACCCACAGCAGCCTTTAATCCGACACTAGTGAAATCCAACTACTGTTGATGGCAGTTAATATTTCTTTTTATAGCATTCTGAAAGGAAAAAGGATCAAAACCACAATCTAAAATTATTACAATGTTTTAACAATAATACCTGATATTTTCAAACATGTAATTGGTGTATCATTTAAAAACACTGAGCTTTACAAACCGGTTCTTAAGGAGGATCATTGTAACTTTATGTACATTTTCCGAGTCTTTTGTGGAGGGTTCAATCCGGACTCAACAGAGATACTGGTAATGATGGTAATTACATGACTGCCTGGGTAGTTAACATTTTTTCACTCTGTTCTTCAGAGCTTTGCTGGACACTGAGAGCATGAGAGTTAGCAACCAACCAACAAGCAAGACCAGCACCCGGACAGTCTCTCTTTTTGGTAATTTTTAATTTTTTTTAATCTTCTTTTCATTGTGCTGTATCATGTCTTTGCTTAAAATCTGTTTTCTTTCACTGCAAAAATAAAAAAACGTGTCTAATTCAAGATGTATTACAATGGCTGAAGAAGGCTTTAAATGTTTTTCCATTTCATCTCAGCAATCCTGAATGACACTGATAGGAAATGTCAACCACATTAGTCCCCATTGTATGCAAGTGAAAGGCAGTGTGTGCCTGTGAGTGGGGGTGGGTATCTACTTTACTAAATGGAGTTAGTCCTGGTCATGCTAGCAGACACCCCATCTTTCATTAGACCAGATGGCTGTGTCTCCAGTAATGAAGGCTGGGGGAGATGAGGAGGAGATCAATACATCTCCATTACTACTGTACTGCTGTGTATCCTGATAATTCCTCTGGGACAGGCATGAGGGTTCTATGACTATCATTAGTCAATATGCCATATCCAATAGCCTATGTTCTTTTAGCCAGACGTTTTTATTGTCCTATTTAGTTTTTTACTTGCATCCCAGACATCATCAGAAAGCAGCAATGAAAAATGACGCATTTAAACTACACATTTTGGAGACTTATGGTACAGACTGTGGCATACGTTCTCCAATGTACATTAATACTGAAATACTTGACCAATCAGCAAGGCAAACTCATTCTTCCTATTCTCCTATTTCATTCACAGAAGTGCTCCCCAAGTCCCATAGGACTCATCCAGGCACTCAGACTGTCTCAGCGTCTTCTCAGCTCAGCAGTTCACTGACTACACCCTCTAGATCAATCTCACATTCTAAAGCCAACCTCATGACTAAGATTCCTGCATGGAGCATGACACAAAACACACATGAGACACTCAAAAAGGTGCCAATAAATGAAGAGGAGGACAGTAGCCTGTGTGAAGAGACAACAAAATTGGAAAGAATATCCACAGCCATATCACCAAGGTCTGTTCCTCTCATGCCAGAGGAAGCTCATGAAGAAGTGAGCTATGTTCCTACAGTTTCTGCTTCTGTGGTTCCTCCAGCTGTAGGTGAGACAGACTCCATATCCAGTGCACATTTTAAAGAAGACTTGCAGGATGACCTTACTGAGAATCAATTAAAAGCTGGACAGGATACATCTGGCACTGATGAAGCAGCATTGATCAGCTTGCCAGCTGGACATCTGAGTAGCCTTCCCCAAACTCCAGAGAGAGAGGAACCCTCCCATCTACATGCAGAGGATGCAAAGGGTTCAGAGGATGGAGAGGAAGAGGAGACTGAGGTGTCCACTGAGATGGCTCAAATATCACATGCACCCATGTTTGCCTGGGAGGAAAATGATACAGCTATACCAGAGGAGAGAGACATAGTCTCTGAACTAGAATTGGAGTCAGAGGACATCAGTGAAAACTATACACTAGAGGACTGTAGAGGAGACACTGTCCTAACAGATTTAAAACAGTTTGGTGAAAACACTGAGAAAATAGCTTCTCCATTATTTGAACAAGCATCTTTGAGTTCCATTGACGTATTTAGCCAGGTTGAGAAAAAGAGTGAAATGTTAACATCAGCAGATGTTATCAAGGTCTCTGAAGTAGAGACATGCAACAGTTTGCTGGAAATAGAGAAAGTGTCAGTAGAAGAATGGCAAAGAAGGGACCAGACTGAAGAAGTGAAAGATGAATCAGAAGTTGGTCGTGGTAGCACCGAAGAGCATGAAGGTCATCATGAGAATGTTGACTTGGAAGAAGAAGAAGAAAAAAATGATTCTAAAACTGAAGATAGAAATGTGGAAGAGAGAAAAGTGGAGGAAGTGGCTGATCGAGATGAAGAAGAAACGATGAAGGAGGAAGATATTGCAGTCATGTATGAGAACTTCACTAATACTGGCAAAGAAGCTATGGTCAAGGAGTCTTCAGCCTCAGAGGTAGATGCTGATCCACACAGGTATTTAGAGCCTACTGAGCAAACAGCTGAGTTAGTGATAGAGACACATGACAAAGACCCTCTTTTAGTTGAAGACTATGCCGAAGAGCATATACAGAGTGATGAAGAAGAGTCATTAAACATCTGTGCTTCATGGAGAACTGATCCAGGTGAGGCAGACAGCTACGCTCAGGATAACACGCTAGCAGACACTCGTCCTCTCATACACTACAGAAGTGATGAAGAGACAGATGCCAACACTCAGGCTTCTCATATGGGAGTGAGTGAGCCCAGTGACAGTGAGGATGAAAGGGAGAAACATGAAGGGGCCTTAGTGTGGGGCCAGAACACCTCTAAACGCTTTGACACCATGGAGGACCTTTCTGAGGAGCCAGAGATGGCCAACACAGACGATGTAGTTATGGAGAATTCAGCTCAAACTCTGGTAGAAGAGAACATTAAAGAGGTAATCACTGAGGAGTCTCTAGAGTCTGTGGGCGAGGACCTTCTTCATAGTGAAAGTGACATGGACATCAATATCAACATCCAAAAGGATGATACCATTATGGATCTTTCAGAAAATGACCTTAAGAACTGCGAAGAGAGTAATCAAGGAGAAGAGACAGAAAATGAAATCGACCAGGTTCAGAAACAAGAAGAGATCTCAGATTTACAGGACTGGAGTCAGAGTTTCCTCACTGAAAGCAGGGACATTAAAGAGCAGCCAAGCGTTAATGAGGATGACACCGGCATTACTAACGAAAAGTTTGAAATGGATTCCCTAGCACAAATTGAGTCAGAAGGAGAGGATAAAGAACGAGTGAAGACAGACTTAGACCATTTCCCCCTAGTTACAGACACACCACTGCCTGAATCATTCCAAGAACAAGGCCTGGCAAAAGAGGCCTGTGATGTTCCACTAACAGTGACCACACATTCGGATGTAATTCCATCAGAAACAAGTTTAACAGAAGAATGGGTTTGTGCAAAAGAGAATGATGATGAAGAGTCAAATGTGTCAATGCTCACTCATGCAGATTTTACAGACAACCTTTCTCTAAACAGTGGGACAAACAGTCAGTCAGGCAGCCAGACCAACATAGCCAAGTCAGACTCAGAAGAGTCCAACAGCTCAGAAGATGAGTCTCCTAATGTTAGCCAGTGCTCTCAGCTCCTTAGCCATGCAGGAATTTCAACCGAGCTGTTAGACATCAACAGTACTACCATGGAAGCCTCAAAGAATGACTCAGTGTCCACCACAGGCCTTCTAGAGGAGGTGATGAAAGAGAGGTTTGAAGAAGACGGTTTTGAACATCACAAAGCTCCTCAGACAGTGGAATGGGAGAAAAACAAAGATGAACAGCAGCTCACAGTGGGTAACAGCAGCACTGGAATGGATAAAAATGGCAGCAGTCTTTCTCAAATGCAACAATGGGAGGATTTGGGCCATCCGGATATAATCACTGGAGCATCCCATAACACACTCAGCACAGTGGAGGAACCCAGCTATATGACCATGGAGAACCAAAAAACATCAGAAAAGATGGACAGTTTCCAAGACGATGTTCTTAATGAAGAACCTCAGACAAAAGAAAAAGAAAATGATCTTCACAGTTTCTTTAGTTCAAAAATAAAGGAAGACCTCTGGAGGTCAAAATTTGAGATGGCTGCTACGTATGACTCAAATGAGCCAGCAGACACCGAGAGGTATTCACCTGACACCATCCATCCAAACCAGAGCATGGCCTTAAAGGGACACTGGGAGGAGATGGGAAGCCTAAACCCAGCTAATGGGAAACATGAGAAAGAGATGAACATCCCTACTGCTCAGTGTGAAGAGGAGGAGGAGGAAAGGGATGAGCAGAAGATTCCAAAAGCTAAACAACTCCGGTGTGGAGATGCGAAAGATGGACAGGTGGAGACCGCCCAGTCAGATGACTCTATTGATGATGGAGACTCCTGGTCCTCTGGTGAAGAGTGATGCCATTCTGAAAGCATAACCATCCCCGCACATCCACAAACTATCAGTTGAGTTATAGTTTTTGACTGTTGTTTTGTTGTGGCATATACTGTATTAGACTAATTGATAACCGAGCATAAGCATAATCACTTCATATTTGTGCCTGGCAAATCGTTACTTGGGACCCCAGTTTCTTGATAAGTTGATATTGTCACTGCAAATTCATCTGTATTACGATTCTCCTCCCATTGGTTTTCCATTAAAAATCTAAGAATATCTCAAATTTCTCAGAAACAAAATTAATCAAATGGTACTACTAGGAGTTTATTTTTTCGTCTCTGCTACCCGGTTTCCCTTACAAAAACAGTACAACAGACATAATTTTGATCATTTTGGAGCACAGTACTAAATAAAAAGTTGAACAATCTATTTTGAGTCCTTTCTGTGTTCAAGATTGTCAACAAATAAAGACATTGGTGGAAACAAAACAATATATTCAACTTGGAAAACCGGCATATTGCCTTTAAAGTGACAAGATTTCAGAGGAAGCTGTATACAAAACTGAAGTACAAAACAAAACACCGAAAAATTAATTATCTAAGGTTCTGCTATGCAACAGTTCTAAAATTCTCAGCTGTTGAGCAAATGAATGCTTTGTAAGTGGGCCTGGGGTGATGTAGGAGGGCCAAGGGTTTGGAATTGTTTCAGTCTGAGTGACCTCACCATCTCCAGCTCACAATGCAGCATTGGAGTCTACACTAACACAGCACAAAATCTCAAGATAGGCAGAGAAAACAAGTAAAGATGACTTCACCTTCCTTGCCATCTACATTTGAGAGTGAGAGGGGGAGGGAGGGAGAGGGAGAGTCAAAGCGGACATAGTAATTGCATTACCTCAGCAGTCTGCAATGCTCTTTTTTTCTCTCTAAATAGGTTTTTTCATCCTTCTGTTCTGAGTGGCCATTATCCGCGTAACCAGAAATGGGCATTTGTTGCGCACACACAGACACACACTCTCACAGAAGGGCAAGAGGATTTACAGGCAGCTTTGGGAGTTAAAACAAAAGGGCTGTGGGGTGGTGCATGCCGCTGCTCTCCTCTGTCCCCTCAGCACCTGTTCTCCCATGGGACCATAGTCACTTCCACCAGCTTCCAACAGCACATGATACAGCACAATCACTCCTGATGCAAGAGCATGCAACTCGCCTCTAAAAGCAACTGATTTGATCAATGCTATTTAAAACTCCAGCAGTGGTTAAGGCTGGAATATGGGTAGGGCAGGCTTGTCCTGGATCAGCACTCACAGGCTGGTTCTAAGAAGAACAAAACCACATGACCACTCAGTATCCAGCTGAGATTAAAAAAGAATATTTCAGTCAAGTGACCACCAAATGCTGAGGCTGTGCCTTTAAATAAATGCCCTGTAGGTCCTAAAATGAGGTAAGAGGAGTACCAAACCACAGAAACTCCCCTAAGTGTCTCTAGGTTAAATTGCCATGTGTGATTGGGTCCCTTATGCCATATGCCCCCATTATAGAGCTTCTATTGATTTTTTTTAAGTGCAACAGCTGCCGGCTGATTGAAAATTTGTGAAACTGGACAGGGCAAGACTTGCCATGTCCTCCATTAGTCAATCATTCGACCCTTCATTCATATGCAAATGTGACTCATCCAAAAGACAGACTGCTTCCCCAAAGGGGGATTATGCCTTGAGATGTAACCATGTGAAATATCACTACTTATGTCAGTATTACTACTACTGATGTCTGTTACATGCAATAACATACTCCTAACTACCATTTGTGTCACCAGTAGTACAGTGAACTTACTTAGCATATGGTACATATACAGAATTTGTGTATATAGCATAGTGATTTTTATATATTTTTTTACTTTTATTTTAGACTTAATATTTTGTCCTTGTCTGTGCAGTGATAACATAAGCAGTTTCCCCTGGAATCAGTATAGTTTTCTGATTCTGATAGTCCTAATCTGTACACATTTTCCCACGTTGAAAGGAGAATACAGTTTATATCTAAGCTTAATTCTATGTCCAGGAAACCTTAGGTATTTAGATGATTATGTCACTTCTTTAGGCTGCAGATAAGAGGTGCAGAATGCCAACTTAGACAAATCAGGCAGTGGCGCTAGACATCTGACAGAAGGGTGGAATACTTGACCAGACACGACAACTGTTATGACAAATGGAACATTTCAATGAAATTGCTTCATGAATACTATATACAGCACCAGCATTTGAAACCAGTATTCATGATGATAATGCAGCCAACAAGAGGACTGTGAAATAATGACCCAAGTTTCATAAAATATCTTACACTTACAAAGCAAAAATAAAAATACAAAAAGCACAAAAAAACATATTCAATATCTTGAGTTCCTTCTAGAATAACAAAATATCTTACTACCTCCAGCAAGTCTCAGCACAGAAACTGATGCAAGACTCAAATTGTATTTTCAAGATGCTTTTGATCTAAAATAGGGGGCATGACCAGTTGCAATGAAAATGTTGTAACTAAATGTTAAAGTAGAAAGTAAAAAAACCTACTAAGGTGTAAATTAAGTACATTAGTCTAGAACAACTACACTAATTACTATGCATCAAATCGTAAAATGCTTCCCTTAAACACTTTGGCTCAAAAGTTTGGAAACAGTTTTCCAAGGCAAAAAACTGTTAGTTACATACTGAAAATGACTGTTATATACCATAATTTCAACTCATTTGTAAAAATTAACAGTAAAAAGAACAAAATGTTAAGGGCTCTGAAAAATCGCTGTTGGTGATTCTGTAAAACTGACAAAGTTGTGTTCACCCAGACTGCCTTATGTCAGCAAATCTCAGATAAATGATCCAAGAATTGATGTAAATGTGTAAATAATATATTATTTTGCATTAAAGGTTCCCCTAAAATTTGTAAAAAAATACATTCTGATGTTAATATTATTTCAGTTCACACTGTAGACATTATTTTTGAACAAAACAACAGGTAGTGAGTGATTCAAAACTTGACAGTAAATAAATCCAGATATGTCACACATAAAGGAATGTCGTTGCAGAGACAAAGACTTGGCCAGATAAAGTTACTGGTGCTTTTTCATGTTAGTCCAAGAAAAATCACCACTGGCAATGTTGTTTATCTGGTCATGCCTGTGTTTGGAAGACCAGAATTAATCTGTATCAATCTTGTATCTGTATTTACTACTATACATCACAGTTACACTACATGGACAAAAGTATTGGGACACCTGACCATTACACCAACAGGGACTTTAATGACATTGCATTCAAATACATAGACTTTAAAGTTGTTTCCCCTTTTGCTGTTATAACACCCTGTACTCTTCTTGGAAGACGTTCCACAAGATTTTTTAGTTTCTGTGAGAATTTGTGCCCATTCATTCAGTAGAGCCTTTATGAGGTCAGGCACAGATGTTGGACGAGAAGGCCTGGCTCGCAATCTCCATTCCAGTTCATCCAGTCAAGTTTGTCCACAAAAAAATTATCCAACCATGTCTTTATTGACCTTGCTTTGAGCACTGGAGCACAGTCATGCAGGAATAGAAAAGGTTCTTCCCCAAACTGTGTCCACAAAGTTGGAAGCATGGTGTTGTCCAAAATGTCTTGGTATGCTGAAGCACTAAGCTTGCCCTTCACTGGAAGCAAGGGGCCTGACCAAAACTCTGAAAAAAAAGGTGCGTCCCAGTACTTTTGTCCATATTGTGTATGTGATAATGTATCTTAGGGAGCCCTATCAAAGGGTTCTAACAGCACTAAAGCAGCAGGTGACGATGTGAGCAGAATGAGACAGAATGAGGCATCAGGGCAGAACGTAGGACAGCTTTATTTTAAGGTCAGCAGGTGAGCAGTGAGTGGGTGGCCTGGGACTGACACAGCCTGAACAGTTGCACTTGACACTGCAACCGACCAGGTCAGCTGATTCTGCGGTCACCATATGTCTGCTGCGGACTGAGTGGAATTCCTAACACTCCAGCCCTCTTCCTGAAATCACTGTGATCGCTTCTTCTGCAATGCCCAACCAGGCACTCGACCAAGCCAACAATATTTCCACTTATTTTCCACAAAAAAACATTATTTTTATTAACTACAAAAGCTAAAATGTCTGAAATACAGGCCTTCATTTAATCAGGAGAACTGACAATAGTCTGACCAACTGTGGTCAGAATGGTATATTCTGCCATCTAGTGGACAAAGCTAAGAAGGTCATAATTGATCATTTTAAAATGCACTAAATGTAGACAGACTGGTGAGCTAGCATTGGTTTTCTGTAAAGCCCATTAATGAAGGAGATTTTGGCAGCTTCTCAAAGACTAAATGACACAATAAAAGCAAAATTAAGTGTGAAGGGACAGGTTTGACCCCTTACATGTCTTGAGGATGAAAGCAGATGAACCAGCATTCAGGCAAAGATGTTAACAGCAGCAATAGTCCCAAAAACATACCTTCTTTGGATAACTCAGACCTGTAGTTCATAGTTTGGTGTTCTCCAGCTGAAACATACTTGATTTAGCACCAGAATGACTGTAGATCTCGAGTTAATCATGTGACTACATGAAACTGTGCAGTGCAGGTGGAATACAGGACTGGACTTGAGAAAAATTGGGTCAACAGCTTGAGCATCAGTTTCCGTTTTGGAGCCACAAGAAACCAACAAAGCCCATTAGAAAACAGAAAAAAAAAATCCAAATCAGACCCGCACTTCTTTGTAGGTCAACTTGTCTATTTAATATATAAAATACGGTAAAACATACGCAAAAGGGGAGGGTCATAAAGGACAAATGGATACTTTGGTACAATAACAAACACTTTTTTTTGTAAAAGCAGTATATAATTTGTAATAACATATCAGTGCATACTTTGTTTATGAAAATATACACAAATTGTATATCATTCTCCGAAAACAACAGAAAATATTTTTTTTCGTTTACAACAAAACTCAAAGCAGACTAGCCGAACACAATATATTAGCTATCATTTTTCTTTTTAAACTTTTTTCTTCAATTTCTATTCTAGTTGTGTGTGGTGTATATTCTTAATGAAATTACATTTCAGTTTATAATATGACTCATTCTTTGCTTGTTTTACGCCCATGCATTGACATCTGTGTCTGATCTGAATAAATTAAACACGTGGATATCTCTACACCTCTATGCGTAGAGACGCTTTTATACAATTGACTAAAAATTGCAGCATTGAACTGGTCATCCTATCAACTTGTTTTATCACTTCCCTCAGTTACCAATAAGTACTTATATCACTGCTGTCATTTTGTTTTACTTAACAAATCGTGCAATATTAGTAACACCCCTTTGAAGAAAAAAGAAACAAAAACAAAAAACTGGAAAAAAGGACATTTATATAGTATTTCATATATAATAAAATAAAATCAAATTCAAATAAAATAAGATGTCTACCCTACACAAAAAATGCAGAAAATAAAAATCTCTAAGTATCATTATTATTACCATCAAAGATGATAACTATAATGGTAATGATAATCATTATAACAATTATAATAAAAACAGACAATAGAACTGTCACCAGCACAAATTAACACTAGAAAAATTGAGATTTTCTAAACATCATCATAACATGGGGGGATATGGAGGGGGGCGAAAGTTAACTATTCACGTGACGATTGTCTTTCCTTTTGATTATGATGACTCCTACCATTACCAAGAGATCTTTGCCAGAGCTTTAGAACCTCACATCAATGAAACCGTTCAGAAATCAGTGAATTTGTTCAAAGCTCAGTCTTAAAGTCTACAGGTGTTCTGACAGGCTGACCTGAAGGGGCACAAGGCGACTATGTGTGTGTAGATAACTGTAGCTTACGTATGCTGCATTGTTCGGTTAGAACTGTGTTCTTTCTGAATCCTGGTCCTGGAGTAGCTCTGTTATTCACGTTTTCATGTTTTTCCTGCTTCAACACAACTTGATTCTTACCAGCTAATGAGAAAGCTTGAACACATTTATAAAATGAATGTGCCAGAGCAGGGAAAAGTACAATATGCATTGCAGGGGTACTCCTAGACCAGAATTAGAAAACACTGACAGAGACAGAGGGCTCCTCACGCCTCTGGCCTCTAGACTAAGCTGACTCAATCCTAAAAACCTGCAGCCGGCAGAAAAACGGTTAAGGGTTCAAGTTCTAAAGATCTGCGCTGAGCAGACGTCAGGCTTGAGCAAAGCTCAGAGCTTGTATGCAGCCATCAAAAGTGCATGCCCTCACCCTTTATGATCCTTGACCGCCCTCAAAGCAGCTACGTCCAATGTACAGTACTGAATCTATAGTTGTGTGTGTGTGTGTGTGTGTGTGTGTGTGTGTAAGATTCTTCTTGGCTTGAAGATATGGATTACTGGTTGTGGTGGTTTTAGGTAATGCGAGATGGCTGCTTGTGTTTAAAGAGTAAATCTACCACGAGCATAAGACAGAAGGACAGTGAGAGAAAGTGAGCGAGAGATGCTGGAGAATGGAGGAGGGGGCAGGTTGGAGGGAAAAAAAAATTGGCTGCCAATGCAGGTCTCACCTGAGTGGATATGAGTGAGCTACTTCAATATGTATTCTGAGAGAATAACCAAATTACAGTTTAGTTTTTGGGGAAATGACTACTTCTACCATCATTGAAGTATCTTGTTAGATCGGTCACATCTAATCTTCTTTCCCAACATGTTTTTTTAAATATAGAGCTTTAAGGGAAAATGGCAAATAGTGGCTAAAGATTTGGGATACAAATACACAAACAGCACAATCCAAGTTGTTTTCAAACTTGTCATATTCTGTCCCCAGAGTTTGAACAGTGACTGTTGGATCTCTAAGCCCACCCTATTCTTCATTATCAATATCATTATTAATATCAATGAGACTTCCTTCATTCTATTCACTTATGCACTACACTAATGCACCATAAAACAATTTGTGTACATCATCGTTTAAATTATAGACATTTTTTTTGCGCTTCAAGAATTGCACATTTGCAACACGTGTCAAGTCTAATCTATAATGTTTAAAGTACAACGTTCTTTTTACAAAAGGTGACTTTTTTGTCTTCAATAATTGTTCACCGTCAAAAATGAGACATGAAGGATGGCGGCCATAATCACACAGGAACGTGAGCTCTTCTTCCCTGAATGGCACACATGGTCTCTGAGAGGAGAGATGGAGTGAGTCTTTGATGCGGAGCCCCATTAGACCACTACGGTTCTGCTGTTCTGCAGTGGTCAGTCCTGCGGTGGTCAAGCCAGCGTGGAGCAGAAGGAAATGGAAGCAATGGCGGGCGGCAATCCATTGATCAGTGCGATCAAGTGAGAGAGGAAATGAGGAGGGCAATGAGGCGTGGAGTTCTGAAGAAGTCCTTTCTGGCAAGCATGTATATGCATGTAGGGAGATTGGAGAAAGTGATGGAGGAGGAGAAAGGGGAGTAGAAGAGACTCCCCTTGACAGACCTGACTAGTAAAGAGGGTAAAGAATTGATGTGTTGGGATGCTGGGTGTTGATTTAAAGTGCACTCCATCAGAATAATCATTAGAGGACAAAAAAAGAAAGCTTCGCTTCTAAAACAGTCATATTCATGTCTGCATCCCATGCCGCATCTCTACCCGGCTTGCTTGCAACGCAATAGTTATTTACAAGTAGAAATAGAAAGACAGCTCCACTGAGAGTTGCATCTCTGCTTCAGGCAGATCCAGCAGGACATGTATGATCATCTCCTCAGAACACAGCGCAAAGCCAGACTCCGGTCCAGTTCTGGGATGCCCCCGACTACTCTAAAATCCACTGAGTTCAGAGTTCTAGAACTCAAGGTGAGCTCTGTTCCACTGCCTTGCGAGGCCCAAAGCCCCCATGTTTCACTGCATGCTTTCCCCATCCTCTCCTCTCAACACACAAGAGCCTTTGCAGGAACACGGTGGAGGGGTGGGGTGGGGCCCAGGTATTTACATGCTTTAAAAGCCTACAAACCCACGGCCCTGAGCCCTCAATGGCTCAGATTGTTACTAAACTCTTCTGGCTCCTTAAAAACAACAATTTAAGAATACTCGTTTCATAAGATTAACTAACAAAAAAAAAGAAGCGTCTTAACAAACAAGTAATAAATACAGAACGTGTTAGGCTGCTTCTCACGTAAACCAGCGGTAGTGACACTAATACAGGGGCCCTCTGGAAAAACGCCAAGTATTCCAGCTGGGCAATGTGTGTATACATTTGTACTTAATAACAGGACTGGATTTCAAATTGTACAAATAGGGCTACATTTCCACCTGACTAAACCATACGTACAACCATACGTACTTGTGTGTACAAAAGTGACTTAACTGGGAAAAAAAGACGCAGTCATCTCTCCTGCTTTCAAAGTTCAGTGAGCTCTCCATGTGAAGGTGCACTTATGAGGGATTTGGTGCAAGTCAATGTTGAAGAGAGAAACAAGAAAAAACACTGAAACCCTTACTGAACAGAGCACTTGGCTGTTTGCCTGTTACTGCCACGCCATCACTGTCTCACCGCTTACAAACACACACACACAGATTATTCTCAGTCTGTCCCCAGTTCTATGTTGGCCAATGAGTTCACCCCATGGACACAGTTGCATCAAGTCACCGTAGTCCTTCCCTGAAATATGCACACCGCTTTTTTTTTTTTTGATTAGGTTAGCTGTACATGGGAGCTTCAGACTTAACCTTTTGCATTATTAATGAGACAAAAGTCCTGATTGAGCATGATTAAAACAATGCATGTGGCATTATCAAATATAATGAATGTCCATACTATAGGCAGCTGTTTGAGCAATGACAGTAAAAAGAAGAAGAAGAAAGGTACAAGTGTCAAGAACAGCAGTTGAGATAAAACAGCAAATACAACTCATTTCATACACACACACACCTGGGAAAAAGAAAATTAATCTCAAAAAAAAAAAGGCCCTCAAACAACAGCATGACTTGGAAAACAGCTTCGGTGAGTGGCTAATCTACACAACAAAACGAGCGGCTTCAGTTGTCATACGGTTTCACCAGAGCAGTAACGGCTGGACTCGGATCAGAAAGGTAAAGCGTGTCAGTGCGAAGAGGACCAGGTGAGGACAAAAAAGACTGAGCAGAGGTCAACAAGGCCAGCATTCCCTCAGAGAGACCCTAACATCTCACACTTCTCCAGAACCGTCCCCCTCTTCAGTCTCCCTGTGGGTTAACACATATGCACCTGGATTGGCGACTCTGTTCGTCTTTTGTGTGTGTGTGTGTGTGTGTGTGTGTGGGTACATATATGCATACTAGTATCGCTGTGCGTGTGGTTGAGAGAGAAAAGGCTGAGGACAGCTGAAAAAGAGTGTGCGTGAGTGTACTCATGCATGTGTTGGGTGCAGCTGAAAGAAGCGTGTGTCACAGGGGAGGTGAAATGTGTTTGTGTGTGTGTGTGTGTGTGTTTGTGTGTGTGTGTTTGTGTGTGTGTGTGTGACAGAGGGTAGCTCTCTCTCTTTCAACTGTATGTTTATGTGACCCAGGTATCCAGTCTCATGCGTTTGACGTTGGCTCCTTCTTGCGAGTCGGAGGAGGCCGACTGCTCTCCTGAGGCTCGGATAGGCCCCAGTGTGGTGCTGCTAAAATCTGGAGCTCGCGCCTGATTCCCGTCGTCCCGGTCACTGCCCTCATACGAGCTGCCATTGCTGCTGATACTGTCGACTGGGGAGCGGCCAGTGGGCTCCAGGCGCAGTGCCCCCGGGTACTGGGTGACCGTCAGCCCTGTCACGGCACTCGCTGTCACTGCCGCTACCCCGCCTGTAGAGCTGGGGGTGCTCCGGTCCCGGTTTGGAGAAACAGGCTCAGACTTGATGCTCACGCTGGGATTAGTGTTCACTGTCAGAGTGGCACCATGGGGAATAGGACCCACCGGCCTGGGAGGGAGGGAGAAAGGGAGAGGGAGAGGGAGAGGAAGAGGAAGAGGGAGAGGGAGAGGGAGAGGGAGAGAGATTAATAATCTGTTTAAACAGTATGTAGCCAACAGGACAACAGCTTAGTGAGATTACAAAGACAAAGTGGTGACTGACACAAAGTACAATCACTGAGACAAAACTGAAGCCTATGACAAAAGGTCTTGACAAATTTGACACTTTATAATGTTGCATGTGTGTTGTGTTTGTGCGTGCATGTGAGCTCCTGCCACTCAGAGCCACTCAGAACAGTAGTGTGCTGTTTTAGCCATGCAAATCTCATCCAGGTCTCTCTCTCTCTCTCACAAACACACAAAGGTTCAACCTCACACTCTTAACAACAGAACAAGTTTGTGTGTGTGTGTGTGTGTGTGTGTGTGTGTGTGTGTGTGTGTGTGTGTGTGTAATGCTACAAAGGTCTAATGCAGAGGTCAAATGCATCATGTATTACTTAAAAGAGACAAGAGAAAGAGAGAGTAGAATCAGATGACTGCAAGTAAGACTTCAGGCTTACATATTTGCACTGCTTAACTATTCATATACTATAATCACACAAATGCACCTGACTGATGTTTTAACACAAAAAAGCCTAATTCAGCAAAACGCGAAAAACTTGACAAATGCAGCTTAGTCATTTGCAGCAGTAGGAAGAAAGATAGGAAGTAAAAAAAAGACTGAAAAAACTGTATGTGTCAGAGACTGGGAAAGAAAGAAAGAAACAAAGAAAAAATAAAAAGACAAAACAGGAAAAAAAGGAAAAGAAATAAAAAATAGACTGACCTAGAAAGAAGTAGAGAAGAAACAAATAATCATAAAAATAAAGGTTTAAAAAACAACACAAATAACAAAAGAAAGAAGTGAGGAAAGAGAAAAAAGAAAAGCAAGGAAAAATAAAAAAGACAAAGCAAGAAAAGGAAAAGAAAGAAAACAGCAATAGAAAAAAGGACAGAAACAAACTGACAGCTGGAGGGAACAGGCAGACAGAGGAAATAAATGGTCAGTCAGACAGACAGACAGAGAGTAAGAGAGGAGGAGTGTACAGTACCAGCTGATCCCCTCCTCCCTGCCCAAGAGTAAGCTGGCCTGTGAGGTCACACTGCAGAGAGAAAGACAGGCGAAACACGCTAGCACCTCCTGATTATTACTCACCCTCCCCCAGACACACACACACCCACACACCCAAATCAGTCACATTTGGACCAGCAGCAGAGCCATGGAGGTGTTTTAGAACAGATGACGACTGGATAGTCAAATGCTCATGCAGTAGATGTACATTCTTCAGGCATTTCTGCCAGGAGGACACCACACACTCACACATTCACCTGTCTGTCCCCATCAAACTGATTCAAAGACTATCATGCTATTAGACATGTTATAATATTCCTATAAAATATTATCTGAATCTACATTGCTCTGTCAGTTGCCTCAGGCAAGGATTTTGATGTATAAAACAACTGAAATCTCTCAGGTGGACGGGATACTTGTGATGGGACGTCTTTTAACGATTATTTCAATCATTCTGCATTGCTGGCAGGTTTGAAGATTTTTCCAAAGACCCTCCAAAATTTTACTGATGAGGCTTTTGGGGGATCTCAAGTGTCTGTCAGTCGTTCTAAGACTTTCTGTATTTCGCACCCTGCTGGACATGGAAATCAGTCATATGCAACAGATGTGGAGGATACAAATCAGATTTAAAAATTATAAAATATTCCTTTAACGTCTGCACACAGCTTACTCAGACTAAACAAACAAAAGAAGACGGATGAGGAAGATGAAGCAAAGGCTCAGGAACATCTACTAAGATAGAAGCCAAAAAGCTAAGCGATTCCATTAAAAAAAAAAAACAGTAAAAACATTAACATTTGCTTTCACATACACTCCTGAGCCAACCCTGACGAAAGGTAAACTCTTGCAGAAACCGTATAAAGCAAACAGCCTTGAACATGTTAGAACCTTGACCACCGATAGCAGATATGACAAAAGGGAAAGTATGATTTCATAACTAAGAAAATAGCAGTGAAAAGCAGAGAGCAGCAGCAGCAGGTTTATGACACTTCATTAACATTTAGATTGCAGGGAGAAAGCCAGGCAGGGGCACAGACCAAAAACACACTGCTCAGAGAGCTAAAAAAGGACTTCATTTCTGTATACACAGCACAGCACAACAAATAATGCCTAGAGAAATAATCAAAATATTTAAGGATAGAAAGTATGAGTATTATTCTGATAAATATTAGAGGTCTAATAAAAATAAAGTCTAACACCAAAAAAGACTAATCTAAATTAATATATATTTAAATATCAAAGCTACAATTACAACCAGAACCACAACTGTTCCTTGTTCAGATTATAACCCTGTAAATGTGCATTGGCCTTACATGCACTTCAGAAGACTGTAGCAATAGCTGGTTTATTTCCACCTTGCCTTAAAAAATAATCACTAGAAAAATCAAACTCTAAAACTGCATTTTTGGTCCATTAAACCCAGCACTTATACCATCTCTAATAAACATTCAATATTTGGTAAAAATAAGATTAATAAATAAAACAAATATTTGAAATATTTATCTTCATTGAACCTGTTTGGTCACAATTTACAGGCAATGTCAGGAATACAATTCATAATATGACCAAACTGTGCTGTTGACCACACCTACTTTTTAACCTCCTTGTGGTTATAGCCTCCTACTACAACATTATTAAAATATGTCCTAAACACAGCAGGCAATAGAGGGCGCTGTACTGACCAACACTGAGAGGAGCTCAGAGACTCGGGTAAGACAATATGTCTCAGTAGCCAAGATTATTTTTTACTTTATTTACACTTCTTAAAACAACATCAAGACTCCATTGACTTGACTCCAACATGACTCTAAATCCACTTGGATGACGACAACATTGAAAAACAACGAGGTAAAACAATAAATAGGAACCACAAAGGATCACAAAGCGGTATTAACTCAGGCATGACTGGAGTGAAGAGTGCTGCTAACGGAATGGTCTGCTGGGCAGCAGAAGCACACTGACAGTTTTTGAGGCTCGGTCTGAAGCAGTAGCTATGACGACAGAGCCTCTATAGACTGCAGACAAGACAACAGTGCATAACTGGTCAGCACAGTGTGGGATTGGCTAGGACACAGTTCCCTTGGTGGCCTATTCACCTGAGGTTAGCAGCCAGACCGGAGATGCAGTTAGCCATCTCCCCGTTCTGTTTGTCTGCACCCCACATGCTGTGAACAGACGAGAGAGAGCACACACAAACAAAAACATGGACACACAGGGCAGGTTAGAGAAGAGTTACACCCCTCCATCACACTCATGTCACCAAACCTGCGTTAACAGGAGAGCTTGTATGGCTAAGGGTGTGGTGACTAGTGACAATTGCACACACTCTTAACCCTGCCAGAAAAAGTCAGGAAAACACTGCTAAAACACCTTGAGCCACTGCCAACCACAGAACTCTGCAAGCGCGTGCATGAGCCTGCACCGCTGTTTTTTAGGTCAACCACTCAGGCAGAATAAACAGGCAGCAGACTGCGTGCTATTGTGCCTATGTCCTTTGGCCTTAATCTGAATGATTTGTGCTAGCATGGCGCTGTATGGCTCATTTGTGTGCTAGGCAGATTTCTACAGATAAATTCTAGCATCTAGAAATAGATACATGTAGAACTGTTAATGTTACATATGACTCCCCTGACCTAGGCCTTGAATGCGGTGAATAGGATATATAAAGTTGTGTCTGTATGTAAACTACAGGTTAAAAGTTTTAGAACACCCCAATTTTTCTGTTTTTTTTTTATTATTGAAATTCAAGCAGTTCAGTGTCTCATTGTTCATTCTGCCAAAAGTTCTTCCCAACTATGTAGCAGAAGTTCCCATGAGTGTGCGGCACTTATAGGTTGCTTTGCTGTCACTCTTCTGTCCAGTTCATCCTAAAGCACTCCATGGCCACTCCATGTTTTCCAGCTCACCATCTTGTTCTTTTTTCTAAGGTAGTTCTGGCAGAGCTTGGACTTGTGTTCTGGGTCACTATCTTGCTGTAGGACGAACCCGACCAACTCGGCACATACCAGAGGTATTGCATGGCGCTACAGCATTATTTCCCATTTCTGGGTAACCTTACCATTTTTAAACCTCTAGCAGTTCAGCACTGTCCTTTGTACCATTTCATGATATTCACTGGACTTGAACTGTTTGAATTTCAATTAAAAAAAAGCTTGATAAAAGAACTGAAAATAAACCCAGTATAGGTTTGTAGTAGATGTGTAACTGCAGGCTAAAAGGCTGTATTCTGATATGAAGCTACTGAAGGGAATAGGAAAAGTGACACAGCAGGAACCCACTTTTGACATGTGGTTAGAGGTTAGACCTGTACAGGTAGGAAAACCCATGTACCGGAGTGAGCGTGCACATATATGCATCATCATTCAAAGTCTGGAATCACTTGCTATTTTAATCATTTTTACAGCAATAACCTGTTCAATAAGGAAATATTACATCACTAAATATATGAATATCTACTAAATATATAAACCTTACAGATATCAGGTATTACATTTTGCCAAAATGTATGTTTATATATTTCAGAAATCCTGGGAAAACAGGTCTTAAATGATAAATAACATCCTGTACTTACCATATACTGCATTATGTAGTTACATTGTCAAGTCGTCTGCACTGAGATTTGATCACCACTTTAGGCGTAGGATGAATCTGGACATTTATTTATGATTTACTTTATTCTTGGTGCTATACAAGCCTTTTCAGTATTTTAGAATCTTCTAGCGCTCCATTAATTACTGACGCATCTAATTACATAATTATCGTTTCTAGCGTTCACAGGAAAATTTTTTTTGTTTGTTTATTTTCGTGATGGGGGATTTCTAACCAAAATACTGTAACGAAATAAGAGTATTACTACAATACTAGCACAGCTTAAAAACAAACATGTATCTACTAAATAAAAATTAACTACAAAGTACAAATATGTATTTCTTCAGTTTCCATAAATCATTTGGCCTTCTTTGAATACTGAGATGATGTTGAAAACATCGCTAAACTTCTGAATAGTGATTCCAAACTTTTGAACTGCAGTGTACATATATCCATATGAATGTGTGCGTGTTACTGTCTGTCCATGGTGTCCAGTAAACTTACACAAGGTTACTGAGTGAAGCCAGGCTGAGCTGCTGTGGTTGCTGCTGCTGATGCTGCGGCTGTTGCTGCGATACCGATGGCTGCTGCGGTGGTTGCTGAGATACTGATGGCTGCTGCTGCTGTTGCCAAGCAGTCACGTTGCTTGGCAACAGCGCGCCCTGCGGCGTGAAGGCCTGAAGGGCTGTGAGATCTGCACTTGTCAGCTGATACTCTACAGAGAGAGAAAGAAGGAAGGAAAGAAAAGACAGATGTAAATTTAATTATGATTTACTCTCTTTTTAAATGCAAAAACAGGCTTGCACATACTCTTGTATCTTCAGGCTAATTTAAAAAGGTATTTTGTAGGGATGCACTGAAATGATTTTTTTGGACTGAAACCGAAAACCGAAAATGAGGAAACACTCGGTCGAAAACCGAAAACCGAAATAAATTATTATTATTAAATTATTAAAAGAATAAATCTGTTACAACACAATGAAAATATTTATTTAGCATTCATACAATGCACAATATAAAATAAAATTTTTGAATATTTTACTTGGCCCCACTCATGAATAGCCTAAAAGCAAGATAGCTGAAATATTATACAGTTAAATATCTTCACTCATAAAATGAATTCAAGTGCATTTTAATATTCTGAACGAAGTGCATGAACAAATTGCATTCAGAACCATTGCTTTAAAAACTGTTGAAAGATATAACATCATTCTCTGTAGGCCTATGACAAAATAGTGTATTAAAACAAAGACTGACATAGCCCATATATTAACCGTAATCACTGGAAAACTTTCTTGCCTTTTCAAAAACACAGATGGAAAGTGAACGTTCTGTCATATGTGAACACGCCACAGCACACAGTGTGAACAGCACGAAATTCAACTTCTGCATTTAAAACATTCATCAAGTGAAGCAGCAGGCAGCCAGGAACACAGCGCCCAGGGAGCAGTGTGTGGGGATGATACCTTGCGCAGGGTCTTGGGAATCGAACCCATGACTTAATCCCCATGTTGAGAAAGTCTTTTTGGATGCACCCCTTCTAGAAATTGCCTTTCTTAGATATATCGAAATGCGCCAACATGGCAGACATGCTGACTCTAATCCAATCTGGCGTGTGCAGGCTGCGGTTGCGTCATCATTGTTTCGGTCGCGTAAAAAAAAAACAAAAAAAAAAACGGTCGAAACCGAAATGCATTTTTTGCCATTCTCGGCCAAAAATTTTCGGTGGCCGAATATTCAGTGTTGTTTGTTTTTATTCCCTAGTATTTTGGGAATAAAAACAAAACAAATACAATCTGTCAGAAAAGAATGAAATATGATATGAAATATGATATAAAATAGAATAGTAAAACAGATGGATGCATCTGTGAGAAAGAGAGAAGATCGAGAGAGGAGAGAGTGAGAGAGAGAGAGAAGAGAGATTATAACTACCGAAAATAACACTATGTTGACACAGGGGCAGGTTTTTTCCCTGAAAAAGTGACATTTATCAAGCTCTGAGGAACCGTCTGACCTGAGGTCCTGAAGTTTGTGATCTGAGAGCTTTCTGGAGCTGGTATTTCTTTATTGCTCACTGTGTCTCTGTGCTGTCTGTATGTCACACTCTTACCTGTGTTGTAGGCAGTTGGCATAGAGAACGGGGTCAATAGGCTGGGCGTTGCCACGGAAACCACTGGAGTGGTGAGAGGCTGGGTCACTTGGGAGGCACCTAACCGCTGAGCATTCTGGAGGAGGGAAAAGCGAGACAGACATACAGGATAAAGTGCATCAACCTTTGAGCACATGGACATAAGGTCTATATGTTTGCCGCCATATCAAACAAACGATGCCTGTGGCTTTTCGCTGATTAACGCGCACAAATCAGCAGCCTGAAGAGCTCCTGACAGTACGGCTCATGCATCGTGTCAAAGGCATGCTTAACTCTCCTGAGGGTGTTGAAAAAGGTGTTAAAACACTTTGAAACGCTTTTTTTCCAGATGTCACCATCCAAGTGTCCTTTAGTCAAAAGAAGTGTGGAGAAAGCTTTTGATTTTCTCTACACCACATTAATAAAGGACAAACTGAGGGCCACTCTGAATCAGCCAAACTTGAGCAAGTGCACTGCACCATGACAGGTCACCTCAACAGAGACGACCAAATAAAACAAGGCTTTTTCACTTCTGTGATTAATCAAGACAGAATGCACCTATGTAACAATATTGACAATATTCAATATTCACACCATACATGGATGAACCCACGGAGCTTTGCTCTTACTCAGGTGCGTGCTGAATTCAGTTTGCGCATTTTCCTTGTTTGATCTTCTGAAGGTGAGATGTTTGTGATACAGAATTATATGAATTGATGTGACAGAATCCATGAATGGAATCCTCTAGTTTAAATAGCCTCAATGCCTTTTAATGCAATACCTTCAGCACTTTAGGCAGACAACGCTGGAACTATGGATCAATTAATGAGCAGCAAAATAAAAAAACACTTTGAAGCGGAAGGTCGGGCACCCCAAACTGCTTACTACCACTATAAATTGTGTGTGCAAAAATAGTACACCACCATTAACAGTGCATTCAGCAGTGTGTATGTAAAGTATAAAAGTGTGTTGTCTGAAATGCTGCCTTCTTTCATTCTGTTTATTTTGTACTCTTATAACTGAAGAAATAAATACATGTAGACGTTGCCTTTCTTCATCAGCCCTACATAAAAACAAGACCTGTGAGAGGGTGTATGTTCTAACAAAGTGAGAAAAACTAGACTTATACATTTCGTATTGTTTGACACTTTTTCCCGTTACACAGCAAATCACATTTTCTCATTCAGTTAAAATGAACCCTGCATTAAGACTATAGAAATAATGTTACTAAATTACCTTAAATGGTAAATACATTTTGATGAGAAATATTTCCATCATAGTTTTACATGGAAAAATCATTTATTAAGATAAAACTTGAGAAAATCAGACAAGAAAGATTAATCAAAATTAACTACATAAAATATGACTAATCACAGTTAAATATTTGTATTGTCTGACAGTAAACAAAACAGGCTTTGTAAACAAAACAGGCTTTGTAAACAAAACAGGCTTTGTTAAAACAAGACATACCACACAGCCTAACATGACAGCACATAGACTTTCATCCAAGTGAAAGCATGCAAGAGAAAGCTCCCTGAAGTGAGGGTTTATGCTTGGTCGCTTTCTGTCTTTGATCCAGTGTCTGACTTGTGCATAAGCACGTGTGCACTCAAACCTCATGTAAGTGTAACACACGTGTTAAGTAAATGATCATGCAAAGTGATTTGGAAGTGAGACATACTCTTGCCGATTACACACAGATACAAAGATCATTAATCAATTACTGGCTACTTACTGACATTGATCAGCCATAACATTTAAACCACCTGCCTAAAATTGTTAAGTGTTGGACAATTTAGAGGCAAAGCTGAGCTCTTTATCACATTCTCCAAAGCGACACACACACTCAATAATCTACACTTTTAACCCTTCTAAACAGCCTAATACACAGCAAGCTGTGAGTCATTGCATGTTCTGACCTTTTTTATAGCAAGATTTAACTTTTCCAGCAATTTGTGCTACAGTAGCTCTTCTGTTGGAGTGAACCAGATGGGCTGGCCTTCTCTCCCCACATTATCAGTAAGCCTTGGGTGCCCATGATCTGCTTGTCAGTTGTCCCGGATTGAATCATGTTTCTGTAGGTACTAACCAATGCATACCAGAAACACCTCACAAGATCTGCTGTTTTGGAGATGCTCTGACAGTCATCTAGCCAACACAATTTGACACTTTTCAGAGGTGCTCAGATCCTTACACTTGCCAATTTTCTCTGCTTCCAACAAAGCAACTTCAAGAACTGACTGTTCACTTGCTGTCTAATATATCCCATCCCTTGACAATTACCACTGTGACAAGATAACCAATGTTATTCACTTCACCGGTTAGTGGTTTTAATGTTGTGGCTGATCAGTGTATATTTTTACTTCAATTCAGTGCTTGGTTATTTATTGCTATTCGGTAAATCATTCTCCATTCAATGTACCACATTAACAATTTGCACAGATACCATCTATGTACAAGAGGCATATGCAAGTAACACCGATGCCAATCACTATCTGAGCATGCAAACTAAAGCTACAAGTGCCTCAGGCACATAAAAACCTTTACTGTTTGTGTCGAAAAAGTCAAGAACGGCAGTGTACACTAAAAGCTATCAAACATTCACAGCATCCATTCCTGACCAAACCTTCACAGCACAACAGTCTAGAAAAGGGAGTTGTATTCACCTCACTCACCAACTCCAGCTCCTCATCTGTCTGCAGGGGGCGAGGCGGGGAACGGACAAAAAACAGGGATTACGGCTCTCCACACACACAAAACTCACGCACCCTTCGTAAACACCAATGTTTCACCAGGACTCGCTGACAAAAATGTTCTGTTCTTTTGTATTATGTGATCAAGCCTTCATAATAACCAATAAGAGCATAAAAACGCAATATGCATAAACACCTTCTGTGTGCAAACAAAAGTACAAAAACAAATCCCAAACAAGCTGTCTTTGTCTTTTTTTTTTTTTTTGTTAAGAGAGAAATGTTTTCCGTTGAGCTAAAAACCACAGTTTGTACCTTACTGTGAATTGTGCGTGACACTACACCCCTGAAAACCAGGCATGACTGATTTCTACATTTATATTTGCTGACTTTGGTAGTAAAACGCTGCTGAGGCACTTTACAATCCAGCACCACTTATTTAAAATTATTTCAGTTGCAGTACAGCGAGGTTCATCTGAAGACTAGGGAATTGCGACACTTTCTAAAGTAGTGAGGAAATACATATAGGATTAACAGGACAATGGTCATCAAAGACATCTAATAGTAGCATTTATGGTAATACCAACATATATACTGAATCCTAAAATGCTTAGAAATTATGGCAAAATAAATAATCATGGCACACTAACATTTTAATATATTTCTAATAGGTTGTTATATATTACATATATAAATGCGATGTTGGGATTTGGCTCAGTTGGGCTGTGTGTGCGCTGCAATAGTTCTCACCAGCTGCATGAGGCCCTTGCTGCTTTGTGAGGTGATGACCCGGAGGTCCGGCTTACGACTGTTCACCATCTGAGGGCTGGGCGGAGGAGGAGACTTGGCCGGAACTACTTTCCCCATGCTGTTGCCGTTGGAGACGGAGAGGAGGCCTGGGGAGGCCCTGGCACTGATGTAGCCATTAGCTGCAGAGACAGAAAGAGGAATGTGTCAATAGAGGTTTGTATGTACAAAACATACATGCTGGGAAAACCTTCAAAAAAAGTTTGCTTAAAGACAAACACACATGCACACACACCCACACACACCTCCTGTGGACATTTAATTCAGTTCATGTCCTACCAGGAAAAACAAAGTAGCTGTATATCTGCACAGCAGGAAAACATTCGGACTAAGCCTGTTACAGTTCATCCCACCATGTCATTTGCATTTTGTAACAACACTTGCTCAGTGTTGCAAATGTAATCCCCTGTTTTCCAGGCTTATAACCCTATTATGACATAATTGGGGGATTAATGGCAAGTGGTTTTTAATCTGTGTCCGTGTGGCACAGGACTGTGTGAGAGAAAACTAAAGGCTAGAAAAGCAACATATCAGACTAGCAGAGACATCAAATATCTCACCTCTACTAGGAGACTGCGAGATGACCCATGTGGATAAAACTATATAAAAAAAAATAAAAAAAACCTCTAATGTATTATTTATTCTCATAAAATTGGTTCTCATAAGTTGTATTTTAAGATAATCAACTGAGACTGGCAAATTGAAAGAAGCTTTCATCTGGGTTAAACTAGGGGAAGTGTTTCCAGGGAGAAGAGGGACAGAGAAACACGCACACACACACACACACACACACACACACACACACACACACACACACACACACACACACACACACACACA
>JBBPCX010000006.1:10300524-10312786 GCA_037974365.1 Hydrocynus forskahlii
ACACACACACACACACACACACACACACACACACACACACACACACACACACACACACACACACACACACACAGGGGTTTTCCAAAGGCTTTTTTAGAGCACTGAAGATAAACAGCAGTTCCCTAAACTCTCCTTATGATTCTGAAACATCGGGAAACGTCATAGACAACAGTTACTTACATATAATAAACTGAAAAATATAAAATATAACTGAAATAACTTGCCCTGGAATCAAAACTAGACTGAGTGGTATTTCCAAATCCCAAAAGAGAGCCCAATCGGAATGCAACAGCAACAGACGTACTGGTGGAACTTAGGCATTATGAATGCCATGTGTTGACTGGCTGCGTCACGGTCTTTGAAAGGAAACATACTGCAAGAGAGCTGCGACACTGCGGTTGAAAGGGCAGGGCCACTGAGCTGCCCTCAGCACCATGAAACACAGGGCTCAATGTTTCCCAGGTCTGTAGGAACACGTGTGTGCAAACATACTTGTTTATGAGTGCAAAACCGATATATGTACAGTATGTGTTTGTAACTGTATGCGAATGATTATGAGTGTATCATGGCATGTTTTGCATGAGTATATGTGTGAGCCCCTCTCTCATGGCCCTGAGTCTTCCTGCCCCCTCAGCCCCCCAACTCGGGGTCCGATTACTCCAGGCCGGCAGTGGGAATGGCAGGAATGTGGTGTGACGTCAATGCTGACATTCCCTGAGCTCCTTCTCAACAGCAACAGCTGAGAATGGAGGCAGAGGAGGTCCGAGGTGCAGAGAACAAGAGAGAGAAAGAAAGAAAGAAAGAAAGAAAGAAAGAAAGAAAGAAAGAGACAGGAAGAAAGAAAGACAAAAAAGCAAAGAGATAGAAAGAAAGAAACAAAGAAGAGAACAAGAGAAAAAAGAGAAAAAGGAAGGAAAAAAGAAAAAGAAAAAGGAAGACAGAAGGAAAGAAAGAATGAGAGAAAAACAAAGCATGAAAAACAAAACAAGGGAAAAAAGGATAAAAAGAAAAACAGCAGAAATAGAGAACAGAAAAAAATAAATAATAGAAAGAAGGGAAAGATGTATATAAAGGAGAGAACGTTCTGTGATGTACTTTGTGTTGTACTTGATTTCTTGGTATAACTGCATGTTCTACCCAGCCATGTAACCACCATGATCCCTGTGCTGTTGCGACAGTCACTACACAACAAACTGACCAGTGACCTGTGATCTCTAAAGCGTCCACTGGCCACATTTGCTCTTTGATAAGCAGCAGTGAGAGGCCTCAATCTACAGCTGTTCGAGTGTGTCAAGGCTGCCTGTGAGAAGAAGCTTTTGGCTGGGTCTGCACTGCCCCCTGGGCTGGGTTTACAGAGTGGCACAGACAAGTGAGATATGAGGAACAGCTGAGAGAGAACAGGACAGGAGAGTACACGAACTGTGTGCGCGCGCGTGTGTGCACATGTGTGGTTTAGAAAGGGAGGGGGTGTAGTGAACACCATTCATGTCATTCAGATTTGTCAAATGTCATTTTGTTCACCCTGCTCCTTCCCATGATCCCCTGGGGCTGGCTGTTTACAAGCTTAGAGAGCACCGTGTGACCCCCAGCTGTTGATGACTAACAGGTGTGTATGTGTGTGAGTGCATCCATGTATGTGTCAAACGGAGGTGGCCTGTGAGACTGGGGCACACAAGCTCATCATATAAACAGCTCTACCATAGCGCACACACAAGCAGCTGCCTTCCGAGCAGGTATTTGAAGACAGATGTGGAACAGGGATGAAGGTCACTCACCCACAGGGCTCGGACACGCCCCATTGGAGTTGTTCAGGTCACCTCCTAAAAGAGCACCTGAAATAGAGAGGGGGGGAAAAGATATAAAAACTAAAGCCCTTTACCCAACCTGCAATGTTTTCGGAATAAAAGTATTTTTGCCTCTTGGATTTAGATTTGGAAGTATTGGGCCAATGTTGCTAACAAACACATATCTTGCCCAACAACACTTTTAAAATGTATTTTACAGGGATGTACGCATTCATACTTTCTATGAAAGAGAGGACATGACGTAAACTAAAACTAAACTAAAAACTGTAAAAACATGTCACAGAAACGTTCCACTTTGGCAGCTGCATACTATGTGTCGTTTTTTCCCGGTAATGTATTGGCTTCACACGAGCCTTCCTGGTACTTTCTCACAGTTTTTTTTTTACTAGGTCTCATACAGGTAAATTGCTTTGTCAACTTTACTGGGATGTGGACTCCCGCCTCATGTTCACACTTAACTCTATCCTGTCTATTTCCTGTTGTATTTCCAGCCACTGAACATAACTGGGTGCGTGAAAAAATGTTTCTGTATGGCAGCCAGACAGGCAAAATTTGTTTGAAGATGTGCTATGTCTGCTCAAAGCAGCAGAAGCCTAGGAGACCAAACATTCTAGGGGCAGCATGAATAGTATGCAATTCCTCACACTCTTATACTGAGGGTTTAATTACTAGTCCCTGAATGACCAGGGAGACTACTATCTTACCTGCGCTGGCTGGTCTCTGTGGCAGGCCTGGAGATACTGTGTTCCTCTGCAGCTGTGGTTGCTGTGGTGACAGCAGTCGTGGATCTGTGAGCGTGGAGGTGACGAAAGAGGTGGTGACAAGGCTGCTGGGATTGCTGAATGGGAGAGGGCTCTGATTGGACACCGGCACTGTGACTGGCATGGAGAAAGTGGGTGGTGGCACTGCAGACTGAGAGAGCACAGACAGACAGGAGAGTCAGTGATGTCACTACCCCTCTCTTATATATACTACATAGGCACAGAAATGACACAAAGATAAACAATATGCACTATAACACACACGTTTATTAGCATGCCAGTGACTTGTGCAAACTCTAAAAAGCAGAGCATGTGCAGCTATAAAGAAAGTGCAAGTTAAAGGGGCTTGTAATTTGCACTACTGCTCTCATAGGAGCTATAATAAGATATTTAGTTAATGTTCAGACTGCTTCATTAACTGCACCTGTCAAAATGGGCTTAACTTTAGAAAGTTATTTTCTGGCACAGATTATAAAACCAGTCTTTACATTGCTCCTTTTGGTCCCCATAGGCTAAAATACAGTGTGGTTACATATTGTTTTCTGTCACGAACAGTGTGGATCGGCGTTCTAGCGCTCTATGACGTGCAACTGGCGACTTTCAGTACTTTGTGCACTCAAACTGTCCAGTAGCTCTGAAGAAGACCCATTTTCCCATGATCCACCGCAAAAACAGGGCCGCTAAAATTAGAATGTGGGCCGCAATGGGCCTCCTGTGTCCTGAGAGGGACCCAGTTTAACAGAGTTTGTCTGTGTGTTCTGCTCCTCTGTCCTCTTCCTGCTTTGCTGTCTTTCTAACAGCTTTGTTTAAATCATGTAAATAAAAGTACAAACAAGAACCTGCATTGATGATTCTTAGCTTAAGTAAAAACAAACAAACAAACAAACAAAAAAAACGGTATTTATCAACAAGCCACTCTATGCTGAAACGTGAATATCTAGTGACGTTTATCAACAGAAGCGATTTCAGTCAAAGCTTGAACATGCTATAACACAGGTTCAAAGAAGCATCAAAATACTGTTTTTGGAGGAGCTGAAAGAATAACCTGACAGTGCCAGCCTTTTGTGGCATGCTTGGGGTGTTGGTGTCAGACCGTAGACATGAATTACAGCACTGCACACGAATCAGGCAGAGTGGGTGTGTGTTTTGGGGGTGGGGGTGGTTTGGGTTAGTTGCAGGATGAAAACAGGAAGCATACACCACTGTGGACAGCACCTTGGACTCAACAAGAAACTGGTATGGACAGTGAGACAAAGAAAAGTATGGTCAGATGCAACTAGAACTCCGGAATGATCATCTAACATGGGAGCCCATTCAGTTTTTGTACAGCTGCATAGGTATTCTAAAGTGTATTCCATATTTCTGTACGAATACGTGGCCATGTTTTACTGTAAGAAGCGAGACAAAGTCTCTGATAAAGAGAACTGCAAGAACTTGGCAAACAACAAGACAAAAGTTCCTCATCTCAACTTCCCATCAGTCTCTCCAAGGCAGAAAAACTGTTTGACTGCAAATGACACTGGAAATGTAGCAATTTAAACAGAAACACTTAGGACAGAAACCATATATTTCCATTCATGGCTTTTCCGATGACACAATATGCTATTCTGAAAAATGAAATGTCCATGTGCAGGGCTATTTTCAATTCAGTCTTTTGTAAGGGGTTGATCATTTAAAATATTGTGTAACCTACAACTTAATGAAACACTTCTGATCACAGTGTATTTTGTTCCACTGCAATATTATTAGCAAGCAACTGACTTTACCAATGTACACACATAACTGTGTAGCTACACATTGATCCCTATAGGGAAACTACAAAGCCAACGCTTTAAACCTGAAAGAAGATAGTACACATTTGTTCCAAAAAAGATATTTGAATCTCATCTCATTGAGTCTGGTAAATATTTTTAGTCCCAATATCAAGGAATAAAAACCTACTGAAGGCCAATGTTTCTGTTCATTCAAGAAAAACCTTATTATATAACAAAAAAAACTATTTATATAACAAAGCAAGTAGTTTGATTTTGATTCTTTCACCAGAATCTCTGAGAAGCTCACAAACGATGTCGAAGAGGGAGTTTTCTTTTTGATATTTTCTTTCTTGATATTGTTTAAAAGTAATTTTTGTTGTAACTTATAAATCCTATATTCAACCATTTCTTACATTTTCCCTACAAATATAAAGTGCATCATATCACAAATAAGCTCCAAAAAAGCAGAAATCCCACTTTATAAATTCTCTGGGCTTGATGAACGGGCTTATGGAACTATTTGGAAAAAATCAGTTGCTGTGCTATTTCACTACAAATAAGCAAAGAGGTCTTTCTATAACTAGGCAAAGTTCAAAGACTCAGTGGGCCAGCCTGCTACTAATCGGAATTCAGTTGCTCCAGAGTTAGCATCTAACCACCTCATGAAACACACCTAGGCTTGGAGCTATATAAATCACACAGACCCCTAGTATGTTAAAGAAACAGAATACAGCAACCCAGGGATGGACTGAAGGTTATGGGAGAATTCACTCAAATTGGGTCTGACAGTCTAAGACTAGTATGTTGTGCACAAAGAGGGCTATCACATAAGACTAAAAAATTCCTGGACATAAAGTATCAACTGAATGGATACATAGAACCTTCCCAAGGGATATCAGTTATGTTTCAAGTGTATAAGACAGCATGTAATCAAACAAGGTTTCATGTGCATTTGATAACTGGCTCCTCAGTGAACAATGTGGACAGCAAGGGTCCCATCTGAAAGGTTAAACTCTTACCAAAACTCATCGAGTGCACTGACAAACATTTCAGAAAACTTCAAAGAACAGCTGACAGATCCTTTCAGTCTCATAGGGCAAACTGATATCACCATTCTAGTAATTTTGTCTAGTAGAGATTTTATTCAGCAACGTGCTCCCTGGATGCACTATTTTCAGGGTTAACACAATAAAAATACATTACGTTTCACGTTTATCCGTTGGTCTTGCATGAAATGTATTTATCCTGAGCTCACAACACAGAATACACTAGACAGTTTCTCGACAAATACACAGAACAAAGCTGAGTACTTGTTCAATGGATTCAGCTGCTTCACTGAGGACAGGAGGACAAAATCACTTTGCCAGGACGGTTTCAATAAGAAAATGGCTCACAGCTGGGCTCTGACTACTCTGTGTGAGGATAAAATGGTGTTTCAAACTGACAGGATATGATTAGCTATGTACCCCATGTCAGTGAAAGAAATGCCTTCAAACACCAGTTGGGAAGATTTATGCAGCACTGTACTGGAAATTCCAGTCCCGTTAGTCCACTTCAGATTTTGCATTTGTAGAAAAAATACTGCAAAACTATGACGTAAATGCTACCTGTACAGGGTAAAATTGGTTCCAGCTTACAAAAACACAGGTTCTACTTTCGGCCCCCATTGTGAGCTTAAACCAAGAAACGCCACTTAACCGAGAACAAAAGCGCTAAAAATTAAAAATATTTGTAAAGTCTTTGTATATATAGTGCATCCTAACAAAAACATAGCAGGTAAATAATCGTAAAACTAAATAACTGTATTGCCGGTTACACATAGTATGTTGCTGTATGTGAAAATAAAGTGAAAGTGAAAATGACCGTTCTGTCATATATGAACACACCACAGCACACAGTGCGAACAGCACGAAATTCTTCCTCTTCATGTATCTACAATGCACATTCTTAGAGAGGGCTAACGAAAGGAATTAAAGTTTGCATACTGTTAATTTGGGTTTTCATGTGCAGCTCAGAACGCTAACAGAGTGGGAAGGGGAGAAAACAAAAGATGAAACTTGTGCTGTATGCTTTCGTTTGCCATCTCCTATGAATGGTGTGCTGGGTATCCTGGTCGTCACTCAGAACAACAAATTTGAAATGTTTGAGTTTAATCTTTTAATCCTTGCACGTATTTTATGGTGGACAACTGAGGTCCATGTCTCTACAATGTATCTCCTGCATTGTGGATTTTTCAACTGGCCAGACACTGAGGTTCTGCAGACAGAGCCAAAATGCAACTCACTGCTTCATCAATGTATAAATGGGAAATCCCATGAGTCAGACACTTATTCCTGGCAAACATACAGGCATCAGTCATTATGGACAAATTTTATAAAATACAGAGCCAGCACAGAAATAAGGCCACAAATTGTATATGATTCTGGGGAGTAAAAGGGAGGAAACAAACAGTCCAAATACTGCATTTTCTTTCAGACGACCCTCCCTGTGCCCGAGCACACACATTCAGAGGGGATTCTGGGGAATTGGAGAGTGGGAGAGGGGTGAAACATGGTTGGCAGGTGCTCTGTGAGTTGGTTGCCAGGCTGACAGCAGGCTCTGTGAGTTGGTTGTTGGGCCGAGAATGGCCCCCTTCACACTGGTACTCACTGACAGTCTATAGCTCTGCATCATTTTATCAAACTCCTCGTCTATCTTTTTGTACTTCTCCTCAGTACGAGGCGTGAGCGAGAAGGGCTCCTCGGGGTCCGGGCTTTCTGAATCCCGGTGCTCTTTCTTGTTCAGAGCCTTAGTTCCGAAAGAAGAGAGAGGGAGGGAGAGGGAGAGGGAGAGAGAGAGAGGGAAGGAGGTTAGAATGGCAGAGAAAACAGTGATACTCACGCCATATCGTTTGAAGAGGATATCCAGTTCATCGCTCTTGCGATACTTGTCGTCCTGCAGGGGGCTCTGGTCAATCGAATCATCTCCGTCTGGTTCTGGACTGTTGCAACCATTAAAGCCTTTCTTTCGCAACGTCTTACATGGTTCAGAACAGGACAAAAAGGAAAACAGGAGGACATTTCACTTTAAATGAAGTATTTAACTGAAACCTTAATTTGATCCTAAATACTCTTCCTATACTAAAAATGACTTGTCAGTTCTACCTGTAAAATACGCAAATATTTAATGTGGGAAGAAGGAAAAAAAAAACCCACACACACACACATACATTTACATATATCGTGAGCCAACCATCATTTCTTCATATTTTGCTTACAAACAGCCAGACTTTCTTGTACATACTGTATGTACTACAAATATATGTAGTACATCACTACTCCAAGACAACAATAACAAAGCTACATGGCACCTAAAGAAGCCTTTTGTGAAAACCGACATATACCAATTAGCTCCAACATGAAAATGACTGACAATATAACATGACTGAATAACACTGATTCTCTTGTAATAATGACAGCTGTTAAAGGGGGGGATATATTAGACAGTGAGTGAACAGTACATTCTGTAGGTCGCTGTGTGGGTAGCAGGAAAAAAGAGGGTAAGGATCTGAGAGACTCTGTAAGGATCTGAGAGACTGCTGTTTTAGGACAAAGTGGTTAGGACAAACCAAAAGTAGTCCAAGCAAGGACAAATGGTGAACTGGTGACAGGGACATACTAGTTCGATATAGGCTCATAGTCCATGCCTCATCAGGTTAGAGCTATTAAAAAAGGCTTTTCTTACAGAGATCACTGATGCCTGTCACATTTGAATAAAGCAGCCTTTATGACAGCTCACACTTGGAATAAAGCTTTATATATCTTAATTTAGGTTTATGTCAGTTGTTATAAAAGGTTTATGTAGATGTTATGTTAACATATGAAGATTATCCTACAGGAAAGTATTAAACTCAAAATACTGCAGATATATATGCAGAAATCCACATGGAGAAAATATTGTTTATAGAGCTCATAAGAAAATTAAAGAGGTGAAGGGAGTGTATATTGTTGGAGTTTGAGTTAGGCTGGTGTAGCTTTAGCATGGACTGGTCTTATTTTGAGAGGATTTCCCAAACACGCTTTGCTATAAGTAGCTTTGCTTTTGGGACCGCAACCCCACAGAAAAATGGCTCTCCCTAAGACCTCCACACTACACACTCTCCTCTCTGAGAGAAGAGTAATCAGAGTTCCAAAAGAAACTACATTCATGTGTTTGTGTGGTTGTTGGCTGTCAAGGAACAATATATTCCAATTAATCCAATAGTATTCATGATTAATCATAAACAACAAATGGATGAGAACATGCAGAGCCTACTTTCAAGTTGACAGTAAAATAAAGCTGAGGTGTGCAGAAATGAGAGTGTTTCAAAGGGGGAAAAATATCCGTCAGGGAGAACATTCTTGTTAATTCTCACCTCCCTCCCTTTCACAAGCACACACATACAGTGCAGTGGCATTACTACCCTTGTGAGGACTTCCACTGACTGGTGTTATAATGTAGCTGAACAATGCTACAAAATATTCCTGTTTTCATATCATCCTGGGGACATCTGGGCCTCATAGAGGGATAAATACAAACACACACACAAACACAAACACAAACACACAAGAGTGTGTCAGCTGATCAGCTTGTCTCTGGGCCCAGTCCATCTGTTCACCTGTCCCTGCGCTCCTCTCCCTGCTGGCTCTCTCTTTCATGTGCCCAGCTTCTATTGTGTTGCCAGGGTAAGATTCCCCTGCAGAGCTGCACGCTCTCTGACTGGCTGAAGCTCCGCCCCTCCCCCTCTCCAGCTCCCTCCTCCTCCCCCTCCCCCTCCGCTCTTCCTCTATTCCTCCCACCATAAAGCCCACTCTCGAGCTGTCTCTCCTCCCTTCTTCTTCCATCAGCTTTCTTTCTTCCTTTCTACCCTGATTCTCCTGCCCTCTCTCTTTTTCTCAGCTCGTGTTCTCTCTGTCTCTCTGTACAGCTCTTTCCTTTCCTTTTTTCCATCTCCAAATCTGATGTTCTCTCCTCTCCCACGACTCTCTGGACTGACTCACTGGTGTCCTCTTTTGCCCTCTATTTATCCATCCCTCTATCCGTCCTTCTCAAATTCCCAGTGCTTATTTTCCTTTCAGAACCTCTCTCTCTCTCTTGGTCTCTCAGGCGTACACGAGGGCGGCTGGAGGGGCGGTTAGTGTGGGCTGCTGTCCGTGGAGGCAGAATGCAATGTCACGTCTCATTTGCGCTGTGTGGAGCATGTTCAGGGCCCCGAGGCTGTCCCTGGAGAACATGCTCCCAGCCACGGCTTAACCATGGCATGCCAAACGAACAGAGACGCTAACGTGGAGATGTGAAAACTTCCTCCTCTCTCTGCTTCCCCGTGGCTCTTTCTCAAAAGCACTCTCTACCATTACCTTGCCAATTTGTTCATGATTTATACATGTATCTAATGGAGCCTCGCCGCTGGCTGCTCCAAGTACTGTGTGTGGGGTTAAGGAGTTTAAATGAATAACGTAAGGGCTGCGAATAGCTTAAGTGATATCGGCTATTAAACACGCAACACATTCAATTGTATGTCAGATTCTATAAGGTTTTCTCTAGTATTATTTCAGTCTGCGGCACATCAGGAACATCCACAAATGAAAATGAACTAAATTGCAATATTGGTCTGAAAAATCACATTTTCCCCTAATCATTCAACCCTCAAATCAGGTGACATTTAAATTAATGCACCCATGTTTTCTGTGTACTGGCGCTCTATGTAAACAGATATTGAAGAACCATGACTATTGTAGCTATGCCTAATCACAGTGCAATGGTAACTGACTTTAATACCTAGTTATGTTGGTGGTTGATCTTACATGTTGGGCCTTCTGTTCTGCGCCTTAAGGCTTAGCTGGTGGTAAACCTAACTTCGTCTAGATACAATGGATGTTTTAATTAAATGATTTTCAATATTTCAAGTATTCCAATACAAAGCAATGAAAAATATAACACTGAAAAGGCTGCAAAATCTATTTCACTGTGCAACACCAATAGCAGTAGAGTCACTCAGCAGAACTAAACAAATTAACATAACATATGAACACATTAACAAATTAACATAACATAAATTAACACATTAACATATGAATACAAGGAAGAGTTACAGTACTGTGTAAAAACCTTGAGTCACCCCTCATTTCTTCATATTTAAATGTAATTTTGAAGAACAGTTCTCCAGGCTTCCTGAAGGGCTTTCCTGAAGGGCTTTTCAGTACAGTCCCCGTACCTGACCAGTTTCAGAGGAATGTTTTTGTTTGTTAAGAGACAAAGTGACCTACATAAGAATCACTGAAGCATAACAAACCAACTTAATTTAAGACCAGTAAAGAAACTGCTGCAGATGATTCCAGATTATCAGGTCAGTGATTACTATACTGGTGGTGCTGAATGCTAAGTGGTTGGAACACCTTTATCCAGACAAGTATTATCCTTAGGAAGTAAATCTTTTGCTGCTACACTATATGGACAAAAGTATTGGGACACACCTGTTTTTCAGGGTATGGGCTAGGCCCCTTACTTCCTGTGAAGGGAAATATTAATGCTTCAACATAGCAACATATTTTGGACAATGCCATGTGGGCACAGTTTAGGGAAGAACCTTTTCTATCCCAGCATGACTGTGCTCCATTGCACAGAGCAAGGTCCATAAAGAAAGAAGCCTTCCAAAATATTGTGGAAAGCCTTCCAACTCCATATTAAAGTCGATGTATTTGAATGCAATGTCATTAAAGTCCATGTTGGTGTAATAGTCAGGTCCCAATACTTTTGTCTATATAAAGTATTTTTTTCATTTACTCAATCTGCCAAAAATAAGACAGTCTTATAGGCATAAATTAGGATTTTTGCACCAACAATGCAATTCAAAGCAAAATATAGGTAAATGAGGAGTGGCTCAGGACTTTTGCAAAGTACTGTAAATCAAGTTGTATATGATCATAAGCCAAGTTTGACTGGAGACAGACTATTCTGCTTTGCCTGTCCGGCATCTGAGGAAGGTCATGGGAGCTTGCCCTTCCAGGCCATGAAGATTATGCAGGGCTGTGACAAGTCTTAAGTGGAGAAGGGGAATCTGGTTAACATGGCAGAGTTGGATTAGGCTGTAGGAACCATGGCAGGAACAACGGCAGGGGATTTTACACTAACCCCTCCTCTCCTCCCTTGATCATACAAAATCAATGCAACACTGTGTTTAGCCCCAGACCACAGCCAGCAGCAAGCTGCTAGCACAGAGTGACAAATGATTAAAAGATTTTAAATGGGAGTCACTGACTGCAGGGGAATAAACTGCAGTACTATTTTAACCCTTCCAACTCTTGCTGTGCTCTGTGGAACTCCCCCTGACCTGGAGCAGGAATCTGAGCAACAAGAAAATCTTTAAGCCCCCCCCAACCCTCTCCACTGAGCTGCTTAGGAAAAGGGCATCCCTCATTCACCACCCCTACCCCCACCCCTCACGTTTCCTTCCTCCTTTTCTTTCTGCCTCTTCTTATTCCATCTTGATATATCTTGATGCTCACTCTGAATTTTTCCCTTACTTGCTCTCCTAGTTTACACCCTTTCTTTCTCTCGTTGGAGGCTGAAGTGAAGCAGATTAACATGCTCTGGCATGAGATGCAGGCAGGCCCCACACACACACGCACACACACACCACACATGTAGCACAGAGAGACAGCAAGTGTGTGAGAGAACGAGAGAGAAAGCAAGAGAACGAGAGAGAAAGCGAAAGCGAGAGCGAGAGCGAGAGAGAGAGAGAGAGAGAGAGAGAGAGAGAGAGAGAGAGAGAGAGAGAGAGAGCACATACATATGCATGGCTGCTCAGTCATGCAGTAGTGTAAAGGCATGCCTGCCCACATGTGCATTAATGTTTTGTTCATGCATAGTACAGTGTACAATATATAGAGGGGGGAAGGGGAATGTCTCTCTCTTCAAACAAACT
>JBBPCX010000006.1:10312886-10324860 GCA_037974365.1 Hydrocynus forskahlii
TAATGTTTTGTTCATGCATAGTACAGTGTACAATATATAGAGGGGGGAAGGGGAATGTCTCTCTCTTCAAACAAACTACATGCATGCATCAGAATTTACACAGAAAGCTTTTCGTACTGTGAGAATCTTATCCAAGTAAAATGGGTAACTAACTAACAATAGATTAACACAGTGGTGCATGATACAGATACAGTAGTCATGCAATAACCCAGATAAATAGTAGGTTTCTAGAAACTTGGTTTCAATACTATGTGAAGTGTGTTTTGGTGTCATTTCACAAGAACAAAACCATCCAATCAATATTTGAATCAGTCATTTCAGTTATATTGTTTAGCACAGAGTAGCAGTATTCAGAAGTGTAAGTTCATTAACTTTATTAGTGCATGCTTCAATCTTGTTATCTAATATTATGATCCTGACATATTTGGACAGTATTACAATACGAAATTGAATTAATAGTGGTCAGCGTTATCTGAGTATATAAGCCTCCACTCACTGGTCAGCACCTTTACTGTGCCATCAATGACTAGCAGTGCTGTGTGGGGACGAGAAAGAGGAAAAGAGGTGTGTTTGAGCGTGCATGCATCCCTGCATAGGAAACATCCTCATCAGGCTCTGATGCTAAAAGTCAGGCACAAGTGGAGCTCCTACCATCACATACTGCATCTCAATATTACATGAGGTCGCCTTCCGGCCCACTGAACACTAAAGCGCACGCACGCACACACACAGCAACTCAGTCAGCCTTGAGTTGATGTGGCCCGCAGCGGCCCAACACCCCCACCACAAGACACACACACACACACACATACAGTCTTTTTGACTTTTTCTACCTTTCACACACTTATTCACACACACCATCTGCAGCTGCAACCAATAGGAAGTATGCACTTCTTCTAGTGTGGCCTTCTGTGACAATGAGAACGATACATACATAGACACACACCCATAGTTGATTTCTCACTATTACACTCAACTGAGGGGCAGCGTACTTGTCCTTCATATCTGTGATGATTTCGAAGTGTATGCGTATACAATGTATAAATGTTTGTTAACTCCTAAAACTAGTTTGTCTTAGTTTGGACACATAGTAGTAGGAAAAACATTTAATTGGTCTCTCTAGATTCCTCTGGGAAACCAAATTTCCCAGAGTAATCTTCCCGAGGGATTAATAAAGTTTTTAATCTACCTATCTATCTATCTAGGGATCAGAAGGTGGTACTTCTATGGCATAACTCTAAAGAACCTTTCTGGTACTTTCATATTTAAGAGCGTATTCAAACCACTATCTAAATCTGGACACTAAATTTATATTAATAAATTCTTTCTGACATTGGTGTACAATAGCAGGTACCATCTTGTGTGAAATGGGCAGGATACAGGATGGGTCGTGTTTGTGTGTGCTATATATTACATATATATTTGTGAGTTTGTATGTGTGTGTGTGAGTGAGTGTATCCCTCTGTCTCAGGCCAAGGCCAGGGGGAGCCAGAAGGTCCAGCTGTCCCTACCGCTGCTGTCCCACCATCTTCCAGGCAGACAGCCAATTGCGTATAGAGATCCATAAGCCTCTAAACCTCCTCTACACCAGCAGCAAGCTGCTCTCTGGCCCAAACCCTCAGGAGGCCATAGCCCCCCACCTTTAGCTCTCACTCCTTCTTTCTTCTCCTATGCAGTAAGCTTCACTTTGGAATAGAGCTGTATAAGCTCACTTACTATAGTGACATTAAAAAAACTAGAGCATATCATCTGACTTACACTACTGTGAGCAAATGGACAACAGAAAGAAATAAATGAATAACATACCATACTAAAAGTCCCGATAGTTGGGAAGAATAAACTGCACTTGTTCCCTTCTAAAGCAAGGAAGATCAAACTACATGGTCATTATTCATATGCAAATGTTTAGATATATGAAGAAAACCTCTTACTGCTAAGCAGGAAAGTTGAATGTTTTTTTTTGGTTATGTTTCAAAAGGTGTTACAGAAAAAGAGTATTTAACTTGTCCATGACTGTAGATGTCTGGATTACCTCTATAATATCTGCATTGGTCCTGCTTTCATGTGGCTCATTGTACTCAGTGTACTTGAGCAACACTTTATCCATGTCGGTGCTGGCATACTGGAAGAGCTTGTTGGAGTGGTTGAAGATGATGAGGGCGATCTCGCAGTCACATAACACACTCAGCTCGTAGGCCTTTTTCATTAGGCCAAACTTCCGTTTGGTGAATGTCACCTGCCAGAGATAAAAGAAAGGGTCAAATATTTCATTAAATGCCAATTCAGTTGGCGTAGTCCAAACCCAATTACTACAAAGTAAAAGTAGCAGCAAAGTATCTGAAACAAAGAGGGCATCGGAATACAGAATAAACAAATAATAAACACATGCAAAAGTAAACTCTGTCATCCACTGCAAAAAGCTGCCTTTTTGAATTATCACTGTGTTCAGATTAAACCCACATTATGTTATACTGAAGTATTTCTGTGGAAAACAAGACAAAATAGGTTTCTCTTTCATAACTTGGGCTCCCTGCTGACACAAATCAAATTATTTCTCAAATTATTTAGGAAAATGTAATAATTCCCAAAGGCACTAAACCACCATTTTCCAATCAGAGCTTCTCCATCAGCACCACCATGCAAACAAAGAGACACACAACAGCACACAGACAGGCAGGCACGCACAGATTAACAGACACAAACACCTGTGTTGACCACAATATTTCTGCTAACATACAACATCCTGAGGGGTGAGCAACACTCAAAACAACTCAAAGTCAAAACAGTATTCTTCCAAACCACAAATGAAAAGATAACACTTTGTTTATTTCATATAGAATAGTCCAAAAGACATTCATTCTAAATCGATTCATCATCACACAAAAACTCATCATTTAATAAAAATAGGTTGATGGCATTCACAAGTTTAAAAACAAAAACAAAGAAATCTCTTTCTAGTAAAATAAGGTGAATATATGTACATTCTAATGGTGTGTAAGAACTACTGTCCTTTTCCAGAAAAAAAGAAGACAGTTCATTATCCAATTTCTTTTTCATCTAACATTAAATTCAGCACAAACAAGCACAGTGTAATTGGCATCAAAAATAGATTTGCAGGTAACCAATAGCAACGTGAGAAGCTCGGCGAGAAGATACATGTGAACTTGTGGCAGGAGGTAGAAGCACCAGCCTGGTCCTTCTCGCTTCTTCTTCCAATCCAATTAACCTTGAGGCCATGTGCTTATCCACTGACCTTTACACGACTCATACTCAAAGTACATACACGTACACCTGCTGCTGGATGTGGCAGAGGTGTTAAGATTTTAGTGCTTTTCGTGAAATCTCCCTGCAGATGCCTCTACATGTGCCCCTCTGAGTTTGTTAATGCATTTTATTCCCAGTCTTAAGCTAATTAAAGTACAAAAAAGTCTTCTGTGACACTGATGAATCACTGAAGTAGCCAGAATGTTGTTTTACAGAAAAAGGTCAATGAAGAGTAGTTTTTCTCTGTGATCTTTAATTATTTTGAAAAAGACTAGGTATGATCTCATGTTATTTTGTGGGTTGAAACATTGAAAGAAATGTTTTAATTAACACACGGACTCCTGGAAAAATAAACAAAGCAGAACATCTTGATTCATTCAAAGAGTCTGTTGTGTACACTTGAGTGCAAATAGCTGCATAGGTACACCTGAGGCAGAGAGGAGCTGACTAAGAGCTAAAAGCAGGCCAGGTTAGTGTGGATGTGTACAGACACCTGTGCCAGTCAGAATGTGAGTCACCATGACCTGAAAACTCCGCTAGGATTCTGAAAACAGAAACATATTCTATGTTCCATGCTATGATTTGTTATGTAGCTCACAAGGGAAATTTAAATGACTTCCTCAAGCGAAGTCTGGTGGTAAAGTGGATGAAAATGCAACAATACTGAAATATACTCTTAAATAAAAGAGATAGCATAAATCAAATGCCAGAGAGAGAGACTGTTGAGTTTCTTACCTGTCTGTTCCGTTCGTCTGTTATTCGCTGAATTTGGATCTTTTTCCTCCCCATGTCTGCTGTGATTGGGTGGGCAGGAGTGGGGGCAGGGTGAAGCTTGTGATGAGTTCAGGGGTCAGAAGTTGTGGCTGTCCTGAATAGTGTACAGGACTGCAAACAGCAACTACGAGTATTCTTCTCTCACTCTCACACCCACACCCACACGCTGTCCCTTGCACTCCCTGCTCCACCTGAAGCAGCTGAGCTCACCACACTTCCCCCACAGAGAAAAATGAAAGGAAGGAAAGGCCGTCGGGCAGGGCCTTCAGATCATGGTCTGTTTGGGTCGAAAGTCATCCACCCAGGGTCCTTGATGTAATCCAGCCCCGCCAGAAAAATTACCTGATGATGACGGTGGAGATGGTTATGATAATGATGATGATGATGATGATGAGTTAAAGACCTAGAAAAGCAAAAAACAGGAACAGTTAGCTCAATAAACAAACTCAGCCTACTTCATATTGCACATATTGTGATGTCTTGACATGGGAATTTCATTAACCCACTTATGTGTGTACCTGAAATTTAAAATGTTGCTTCGTATGAACTTATCTGAAAGCAAAAGGGCGAGCTTTTGTCACGTAATTTGTCATGACATTCATTCTTTGATTCTAACACTATATATACATAGCAGCTTCCATTAGCTGCCAGACATAAATGAGTTCATGCAATTTTTCAGTTTAGTACCATTTTGCTAAATAAATAACTAAATAAATAATTAAAATGTTATGGCATAGACACAAAAAAACCTCAATGAATAAGAAAAGAGGGAAAAAAGTATCAACGCATCTTGAATACTATGCATATTTAATTGCCTTATAAGCAGAGACTGAATGACTGTTCTACAAACACAGGCCTTTTTATCAAAAACTGCTCTAGAGTGCAGAATGAGCAGTGGGAACAGACAAGGGGGAAACTCCCCTCCAGAGGTTTGTGTTCCCTGTGGGACGAAAGAGAGGCTCGTGCGCCATGGAGCCTTTAGGGCAGGAGGAGCTGAGCTGTGCTGTGTCAGCTTCATTAGAGACATCACAGCCACATCACTGATCCTCTCCAGCCTGCGGCTAGCTGCTGCATCCCCGACTTGACACACTGCATGTGATTACGAATCGAATCGAATACGCAGGCAGGAAGAGCACCCATCTGTAGCACAGCACAGTCAGGAGACTGACCCTGCTGAAAACAGCAGCAGCGCAAATCCATTCCACTGCTTTTCTATTAAACATGAAAGTCAGGCCTCATCCCATTTAGACACAATGCCTACAGGACTGTAAAATCGAATGATCAGGCTTTTCTCATGGAATGAGACGGTAACCAGTGTAAACGATATACAGCAGCGTGAAATACAAGTTTTAATCAATCTGATTACTGACTCATGGTGAAGCAAAAAGCCTACTGTGACCCCCTATGAAACATGGCACTACTCATAATCCAAACAGTGGTAGTTCTGGTGATTTGGTTAAATTTCTTTGTGTGTTATAAAGAAATAAAATAAATGTTTTAAATGTGCATTCATGCATTTTCAGTATACTTTAGCAAAATCGTGACTGTAATTGTTGTCACTAACATTACGAGGAGAAATTGGGCTAATAATTATCCCAGCATCTCCCATGGGTTGGAGAGAGTAAATAAGTGTAAAAGAAAAAAAAAAAACCACAAAAAACAAGCAGTGAGCATGGGAGGCTGTGCGAGGGAACCAGATGTCAGCAACATGCCTAAGTCTGAGCAAATGGAAGCATGAATGAGCTTAACGCAACCTCAGAATAGCCATGTGGGCTACTATAATTTTAAAACCTGCTATAACTATCTCAGCCACAAAAAAAGCCTTAAAATAGAGTTCTATATATACACACACACACACAGATCCAGACTGTGTACACACCCGCATGACTGGAGCCGAAAGCAGGCTCGCTACCACAGACAGACGGCATCAAGGAAGCAGTAGCCTACTTCCTCTCACCAATTCAAAGGCTGTTCTCTAAAGCTAGACAGGGAAAGCCCAGATAAGGCTTCCAATCAGTTCAGCAGTCATAGAATTTTATAGCATATTACTGTTGGAGCGGAATGGGCAATTTCACACTAACAGACATCTTCATGTAAGAGGTAATGTTATATTATTATATTAAAGCAGCACAATGTGCCCTGCGGTGACTATTAAGTGGAACAAAAAGTGAGAGAACAAAGAGCTTTGCATTTCTCTATATAAAACTGACTCAGAAACAGACTTTGATCATGACAGTTGGTTGTCAAATTAAAAAAATACCATTAAGATTACTGAATGCATATTTTTTCAACAAGTTACACACTGTACCACACTGCATTAAATTAAACAGGTCTAATTATGTACTGGCCCAACACATACATGGTCAATGATCCTTTCATAACTACAATAACTGATAAACAAAAACAAAAAACAAAATAGCTCCAAAATAGAGCATTTCTGTTGGTTTATTTATTACTAAAGTTTCACAAAATGTAAATGGTAGCTGATGTAGTGAAATTTCTTTGTACAGTAGCAGTATGCCAAGAGAAACCTCCTGTGAAATCGGGGCATTATTTGTCACAATAACAATAAATATTGCCTACTTTTTTGTCTTGACATGAGTTTGACACAAGGCTAGGAAAAACGGTACTTTATTTTTGTTTTTTTAATTATTTTTTAAAAAGGTGCGAACCTCACATTTTGACCCTCTCAAAACAGTTAGTGTCCATACTCTCAGACAGAATAACAAGGTAAGAGCACAAAATCTCTTCACTAAAAACAAAAGCTCATAGCTGTTAATGAGACAGGAAAGAAAAAGCTTTTTCTAAGAAATAGTTCCAATGCAGAGATCAAGAAGTGTTATGTAATGACTGAATTACAGTAATATGTTACAAAGTGATGAGACACATTAAGACATTAAGTCCTGTAGGGAATGTACTGAGATCCAGTAGAGTATTCATTTGTTGTTCTTGTATTTTGAATTAGTCAGTTTGCTTGATGAAGTACTTAAGCGTCCATTTGTGTTTTGAATCCTACTGTGGAGATGAAAAAAAAACCCCATCTAAACAGACACACACCCTCCACCTCACACACTTATCTTGAGCTGTAATATGTAACGGAACAGGCCCTGTCACTAGTTGCAGCATTCCTTTTATTCTGTGACGAGGAGTGGTTTGTTTGCGGGTATGTGTGTGAAAGAACATGCACACATGCACCCATTCTCCAGAGTGCTGTGTAAGGTGCCCAGTTTTTCTCTGTAGCTACTGAGGATGCGTTGATGGGAAGAGAGCCTCTGCCCAGCAATCAGGAGCACAGGCTGTGCTTCAAAGGCAGCGCTGCATCAGAATGTGTTTCTGGGCTTTGGGTCCAACTCACATGAAAAGCCTTCTTTATCAGCAAATAGAATCAGACCATAACCTTCAGTCCTGTGAGCCCAGTGGAGACTGATTACCAGCTCTGATCTGAGCCACTTAGCTTTTGTCACACAAGCTACACAGAACCTGGAGAGCGTCCAAAAAACTGTCCCACTAAACAACTGTCTCAGAACAAAAATGAAATCAGCATTCCAATACAGGCCAACTCTTTTGTCCTGTTGAATTACGGGAGAAGTTCAAAGAGCTCTGTCAGACAAGATTTGGCATGACAGTTTATCAAGGAGCCAACAGGCCAAGGCCATTCACCATATTCAAAGTAAAGCCCATCGAGTTTAGACCACACGGTGTTAACTCAAATAACATCACACTACAGCCCAGTGCTTCTAGAACCCCATTTTAGAAGTAAATACAAAATTCTGCTGCCTCAGAGATGCTCTTAATTATTATGTGTCCTGAGATTTAGTTTAATGTCAAAGGCTTCTCTTCAAAATTTGACAAAAACTTTGCAACATTTTTTTTTTCCTTCTGTGAAAGTTATTTTACCTCTTTCTCAGGCATAATTTTGTGCTGGGGTTCTATCTACTACCCCTCCCAACTTCCAACTTAACATAATTAAACAGAACACATTTGTGTGGAGAAAAGATGACTATATAGTTTAATTATATCGTCTCTGTACTGTATCTCCATTTTATCAGTCTTTAACAGTATTTTTTTTGTTTTATTAATCTGTTTCATTTCCATTCTCTCTTTTGTTGTTCATCGTTCTGATTTCTTGTTCTCTTCCCACAACCACCACACGATTTTTAACATATCACAACACAGTTAAAAGGTATTTTAAAAGATTCCCTTAAAAACATATATATACGCGAACCACCTTGCAGGCCTCTCATATTCTAAACAAATACAATTCTTAAACAGTCCTGCACACAATAAACAGATTAACAATTCGGTTAGTATTAACTTATATTGCTATAAATTATTAATTATATTGCTGTTAAAAAGATACAAGCCCCTTTTATCAGGAAATATAGCTGGTCAGAAGCAAAACATTGTTAAGCATTTCATTAAGAGTGAGAAACAGTACTTATATCTTTTACAGTGGTATACAGCAGTCACACATTATGCAGGTCAAATGTGTTCACAGTTCAAAATTGTGGTTTTTTGCTGAATACCACTAATGAGGTCCCAGAACTCACACATATTCAAACAGACTAGTACTTACAAGAAAACACAGTTTTACTACAATTGTTGCACAGAATAAAGGCACAGCTATAGATTCATTTTCGTACTAATATACAATTTTGTGCTGCCTTTGCATCTTTACACAGCGGTAATGATTAGCTGACATCAGAATCGTGAACACACAGAAGAGTCTTACAAGCAAGTTAAATGTTCACAGCACAGAATGTTTCTTTATCTAGAGAGTATTTTGTGGACAATATCACACTGACAAGCTTCTTGATTAGTAGTGTAATGGTACCAACTAAATATTTAAATCACTGCAACCCGCTCAAATGATTGCTTACAATGACGTTTTGTGCTTAAATTGACAAGTTTGTACAGTATTTCTATCATAAAAGTGAGCAGCCACTGTAAAGATAGACACTCCAGCATGAAATTACAAGGTTATCAAAATTAATGGTTTTGAAACAAAATTACAGTTTCATTTAAAACAGTGCCACTTATAAAATAAAACAATTCGCTAAAAATCTTGTCGGCTCACCAATACACGACTGCGTCTATCAAAAACACTGCAGCTTAATAATTGGAAATATAAACTTCTTAGAATTTATTAAAAAGAGAGAATTAGTTAGACACTAAATAAACAGAAAGAGACTGAATAATGTTTTCTTGAAATCACAAAATCCAGAAAGCACTCACATAACAGCAGTCCCAGTTTCAGTAAAATTACCACCATGTTGTTTACATACATATGCCTCATAGGAGCCTTATAAAACACAGTGCTAGTGCTGTTCATTTTATGCTGAAGTGGTCTGAAGCACCTAAGTTCCACTCGGATAAGCACACAGGGCCTACGTCCATGTGTGGGCATACGGCATTCTGTGCAAGTGCGTGTGTGTGCAAGTACATGTAAGCATATCTCCTCTGCAGGGTGTGAGAGAGGGAGTCCAGTTTTGTCATCCCTGCCTGTAACTGGAGGCAGAGAAGCCTGGGGCTCAGAGATAAGAGCCAGCGCTTGGACAGGGACTGGGTTTGGGCCAAAGCAGGGCAGAGAAATCTATCACCTTTCCAGCTCAGAACAGGACCCCGATGTCCTTAACAGCACAGCTGTCAATTGTTTAATTAGACTGTTTACAAAACTGATGCTTTGCACAGTGCACTGAGACCACAGCTTGGTCATGGCCAGTACCAGTGATCCACAGCCATATGGTGCCAGAGCCCTGGGGCCAATAAAGCACAGTCAAAACTGAGAGAAACGGTACAGCACGAAGGGCAAACGCATGCCTAAATATTCCATGCTGGGAAGATCGGACAAGCTTGTGTTGTCACTCTGGATATGGATGAAATTTGAATTTTTGATTGCAAGGGTAATTACAAAATAATGAGAACAAAACTGTAAAAAAATTAATAATAACAAGATAACACAATGAGGGCAATCAGAACCATCTTATCTGAACTGATAATGAGCTTGGCTACACAATGCTCTGTTAACATGGGTCCACATTCATCATGTTTTTCCCAAAACACAGCGCTGATTCCCTGACATGATCACAGAAGAAAGGTTAAATATATAAATGTAACAAAATTTAATAAGACGTTTTTAGCCTTTCAGTGGATGCAAGGTATCGTGTTCAAAACAAACATGAAGTAATACAAGCTGCAAAATAAAAAATTGTTTACAAATAAATAAATAATAAATACATTAAAATAATAACCGTGTTGTGTAGATACGCCAGTCTTTTCTTCGTCTTTTCAAAAGGCAGCTTCAATAATCATCTTGAAAATTAATCATGAAAGTTAAATCATGAAAATTCTAGGAGCACAATATTTGAGCTTCCTATATTTTCACCACCATAATGAAACTAACATTTGATGAAGTGGGCTATGCTGCTATGCTGATTCCTGTTCCAGAGCTCTAATTTAAAGCAATAATACTAGTCTTCACAGCAGGTGCAGTCCAAGTATGTCATACCGCTGTGGACTGCTACTTGGCTAGCATGCTGGCTTTCAGAGAATAAATAAAATAATACACATTCAAAAAGCTGCAACAGCTTGTTTCTATGAAAATAATTATCAGTGGTGTTTTTCTTATGACCTTGTTGTTCTAAGAAGGGTGTAATTTAATAGCATAAATTTAAAAAAAAATTGTACTTTATAATTGATAAAACTTCTGTTCTTTGGGTACAGTACACAAAAGGTATGTTGATAGTTATAAAATTAGTTTTGTTACTTTCCTTTCAGTAATTAAAACAAGTCTTGTCCTTATCTTAATAGAATAAAATATTCAAAAATTAAACAAATGTTTGACAGCTGTAGTTCTAAAAAGAACAATCCTGATGAGAGAACACCCGCACTCTTGGGCTTGTCTGAACTAGCCACTCTGCAAAACACTCACTCTAGCTTAACTGGGGCAGTGATGGCGCTTGCAATGCCCTATGGGACTATCTCCAGTGATTTACTCCAACCTTGGGTTGTACTGCCAGCACCAACTGCAGGATATTTCCAGCCTGTTGCCTCATGCTCCCTGACTGGCAGGCACTTGCTAGCTCCAACATGGCCACTCAGCTGCTGACCCCAGTGTATGGTCATTTTGTTTTTTCAACATATATGTACCCTTTTCTGTTCTATGTAATAGGATTCTATGGCCTAGTGGTGCATAACGGTCATGGCTGTATCTTCTAGAACATAAAACATGAGAGCTAACAAATCAAATCATACCAGAAACTTGATGCCAATGGGGGGTTGGGGGTTGCAATTCAAGGGCAGCATTTCTCCTGGCAGGCCAGACAGAGAGGGTGGGGGTTGCGGTGTTGAAGGAGATCTGTGATTCTCACCTGCTACTGTTCAACCTTTCAGTAGAGTCCACAAGCAACATCTGACTTTGCTTGACCCGTTTACTTTAGATCACTAGGCCAATTTTGTCTTGTTTTTTGACACTAACTATAAAAAATGAATGAACAATGTGCAGATGGTCAACAATACGATCAGTAGTGTAGTAGTATGAAACCTTTGTGTCAGAACAAGTCAGTGTAGATAAAGACTTTTATAAATATTACATTCCAAATACTTAAACAGTATTTAAGATGATACAATTCATTATTATAAAGACTGGCAACTGCATAGAAATACTAGGTAGTGGCAGCCAACTAGTTTCCTTCTGATACATCTCTACATAAACTAAACACAATGATAAACAAATGACTCTGTGGTTTGCAGTTGACACAGGCATCTGTTTAAGCATCAGTATAGGTAAGGTGATCTGACCAGTCAGTTGACAACACTGAGGCAGGGTTAATCATCACAAAATTACCATTCGCCCTAAGGACCTACATCAACCAAACACCAATAGCAGAAGGAATAAGTGAAAAGAACAATTATTTCTCACCTCTCTGCACCCCCC
>JBBPCX010000006.1:10326634-10336738 GCA_037974365.1 Hydrocynus forskahlii
TGGAGCTCACAGTAGAGGCCATGGTGGAGCTCACAGTGGAGCCCACGGTGGAGCTCACAGTGGAGGCCATGGTGGAGGCCACACTGGCGCCCGTGCCTGTCCGGGTCCGAGCAGGTTTGGAGGTCTACACTCTCGCAGGCAGGTGATTTTAATGGCGTGTAGAGATTAGGCAAAAGGTGAATGGATGCACATTGTCAGCTGTTCTAGACAGGCAGTGTGGTTCTTGGGGGGGGGGTGTTGTGTTCTCCCGTAATCTTGGTGGTCACGGTGACCTGTGCTTCACGGCCTCCACGGGCTCGTGCGCGACAGCGTTGGCGTCGACACATGCGAAGCTCCGGCCGCGAGATAAAATCTGATCCCTGACTCGGCAGTCAGCTGCTCTCTGATTCCCCATAGCGATCAGACCCGAGCGCTGCAGCCGTTTTTTTTCTTCTCCTCCCGGGTCCATGTTGGAGTCGAGCCGGTCAGGCTGCGTCGCGCTGCGGGGTCACTCCAGGCCACCGGAGCGCTCGGGCCAGCTCCAGCGCGCGGACAGCAGGTAGCCTGAAGACACACACACACACACACACACACACACACTCTCTCACACACACACACACACACAAACGCGGCTCCGCGGGAACACTTCGACCCTGCTGCGGGAGGAGGGGGTCCTCAGATCCGAGGTGAGGCGTCCGCGCCCCGGTGAAGGCTGCCGGAGCCCGAGCCAGGCGCGTCCCCGTGACTCCGTTACGCACGCCGGTTCTCCCGCGAGGAGTCCGCGGTGCTCTGGCCATGTTGTCGACCCGTCTGTTTTTCGTCTCTGCTCGGGCAAAAAAAAAAAAAAAAAAAAGACGAGCTGAAGTTAGCTTCACACTCCGCACTCCCTCCGTTCCACCTTAAATCCAGCAGCGGCGGCGCGGGCGGGCGGTGCGGCCGCGGCTCTGTTTTAAGGTGGAGCGGCGAGATCGGAGCCTCGTGCTGCGGAGTCTCGGGTTCTGCAGGGTTCTCGGAGCGGATGTGGTTGTTTGTGCGCTTGCTGTCAGTTAGTCTGCAGACGGAACCCCGAGGGGACGCTGCTGGGATCGGCCGTTACCGAGTTATTCACGGGTTATTCGCGAGTTATTAACGAGTTATTACCGTCCTGCAGGCTATTCTGAAACAAGTTCTTCTGGAACAAGTAAGGACTGCTAAACCCCCCCCCCCCCCAAAAAAAAACAACAAAACAAAAAAAAAAAAAAAAATCCTCATGTGGGAACACACCTTTTAGCCACACAGCGATGACATCAGCATGCCTTCTGGAAACACAGGCGTATGCAAAACTCATCGTCATGGCCATGTCAAAGGGGCCATCACACAAAAATGTAACGAACAGCTCAGAGACAGATATGCATCTACATTTGGTAATCTATTAATACAAAGCATACTACATTCAGTGTATACTATCTATGAAAATAAGAAAGAGTGAAATGGAGTGCCACTTCTCAAGCATCCAAGAAAATCTAATAAACAAGCATTAAACCATACAGTGAAATGTCAAGAATCTAATAAGTGAAGACTTCTTCATTCAGAAAACTTATTTTCCTGCAAGAATACAAACTAAACCCAGGGAAACCTCTGCACTGCTTACGTGGCCTTTATGAACAACTGAATGCAAGTCTCTATTAAACAAAAGTGTTGGTTAGCAAGCAACATAGTCTACAATTCATTCCACCTGGGATGTCAATCAAAGGCCCTTCCCTTTGCAATTATCCATTGATTTGCAAGCCAACAGCTGTGAAAAGGATCTCCGATAGGCCACACGCAGCAAAGCAGACACCGTAAACTGCACTGAAGTTAAAACTTGCCACACTGATAGATTTTTTTCAACTGACCAAAGAAGAATCACAAAGAAAAAAATATATACATAAAAAAATCTGAAATTCTTCTGAGAAACATAACAGACCCAGGCCAAAGAAGAAAAAAAAGCCACAAACACACACTTCAGCAGATCCCCAACCTAAAACACACTGAAGCTTCTTTCTGACATTCCATCACATATTTAAGACGGTCAAACTCTGACCTTGTCTCCAACTACATTCGAACTCCCAACATATGAACTACATAAAACTAACTATAAAAATCCCATTATAGTTACAAGTTTTCAAATGGTTATAAATTAGCCATCTTGACTGACTAACTACAAGCCTAAACTTCAGGCAACACCACTAATACTTTAAGCTGACTCAAGTTTGTCATCTTCCTGAAAACTGTCCTTTTTCTTACCCTTTCCTCTTGAACCTCTCTGATGGTCACAGTCACACGTATCCCAGTACACAATCATGGGTAAAAGAATGAATCAACGATATCCTCATGGACACAGAATGTGGTGTTTCCTGCGTCCTGTCCTGTGTGCTATGGCTGTGTGACAGAAGTGACTAGTCCAGCGATGACCCTGTAATGCAAGGACCTTGATCAGTTTTCCTCTCTCGACCCGGCCCCCTCCCCACCCTTTGCCCTTATATGCCTTTAGCAACTGGCTCCAATTCATCAGTGTCCTTGCGGGTAACTGAGAGGGGTGGTTGGGTGTTAAGAGCTGGGTTCACAGTAAAGCAGTGTGTCAGATCCCCAGCCTATAGGTCTCTCTGTGTATGTAGATGTGAAAGCCACTCTAAAACGCAGCGGCAGCTGCCTACACACCTTTTGTTCCAACACCCCATGCTCTTTATTTCCCCTCACATGTGTTAGGAGTAGTGTTACATTGCATTGATAGTCTCTCCAACTGCACCCAACCATAACCTTTGTATTACAATCACTTTTTTGCACTTGAAGCTAAAAGCAGGTTTGAAGCACAATACAATAAGATTAGGTCAAAACTGTTTACATGTTCGTGTATACTACGTTTGTAGTCTTTTCTGAAATACTGTTTAATGGCAGTAGTATACATACGGTACAGAATATAGTTCTTGAATTATGCTGAAGAGCATTATCCATTGCTTTCTGAAGAAGAATTTGCAAGCCTTGACCTTTTCTGATCTTGGAACCTCAGAGGGCCTTGAGGAGTATGGGAATTCAGAGACCACGGGCTTGTTTAACACTTGGGTCACTACAGAGGAGCAGGCAGTTTCTTCTTGGGCATAAAAAATTTAATCTGGCATTGTGAACGCTAAGAGTTAAATGAACAGCTCACAGTCAGAGGAGCAATTTTCTCGCAAAGCATAACTTATATGGAGAAGTTCTAAGAAAAAGGGGGGTGTCCTCTCTCTGTATCGAGTCGGAAATCTGCCAGTGGTGGGAACAAATACAACACAGGCTCAAAAACACAACAGCAAGACCAAAATCTGAGGTCACAATTGCTAGCAAAACAAACATCACTGGTAATGGGTATGTAAGATGCTTGCTCTCCATTTCTCTCTCTCTCTCTCTCTCATAACTAAAGCTCTCCATGTTTTCCACACTGAGCTGGCTCAGAGCCTAACAAGGGGATCTGTGTGTGATTGTGTGCTTCTCTTCCGGGCGACATGTTGGCTGTACTGGAGCCAGTAGGGCACAGGCGGCCTATAGAGAAGCAAGGCGTGCAGAAGAAAATGTGCACTGGCATTTCTGTATAGACCATTTAGACACCAGGTATGAAAACATTACACTTCAATAAAGACCCAGACACCTAAGAAGAACCTGTCTAAGTTAAAATTCCTGGTATTTTATTTCATTTTTGGTTGGTATTTAAAGTTTAGACCTGAATATCGAGAACTCGCTCGCTTTAAAGATTCGAGTACAATGTATACATACGCGAGTTGTACTCATTTTCCATGTAATCACTTTTGTTTCTTTTGAGCCTGGATCCAAATCCCCTATATGCAAACACAATAAAGTAAATAACTGACACAATGATGAACAATGATGGGTTACTGCTGTCTCAAAAATGTATTCACTGGGAGAACAGAACAGTGACCTCACTAAAGTCTACATTTCAACTTGCAGTTTTAAATGTATAATAAAAGAGTCTCTCTCCTCTTTTCTTCTGTTCACATGGAAACATAAAAATGACATGACCTGTACAGTTGGCATGAGCACTGAGAAGTGCCAGAAATTTTTACTTTCTACTAGAGCTTTCATGATTACTCAATTATCTTTGATTACTCAATTAAAAAAAACTAAATTAAAATATACTTGCCCAATGGACTGGCTTAGTGATCCGCACAGGTCGTTATAAAACTGATCTTTGCAGTCCGAACATTCTCTACAAGAGGAAGCTATGAGAGCTTGAATAAAAATAAATAGTGAAAACACAGTAAAAAAATTAACCAGAATCAACAACACTAACGTGCCGCATGAGGCTACTCAATTGCTAGTAATCTAGAAATATTTGACAGCGACAGCCCTACATGTTATGTGACTTATCAGCTCTTTACAATTTGTCATTTTTGTCAAATTTGAGAATTAGGATGTCACAGCTCATATCTGTGCAAAAGAGAGCTTTCACCTAGAGAATGACCCCTATAGTCTCTGAGACAGAGCTACATGGCTCTGTTAGGGCTAGCTGATCTCTAGACCACCAGCTCTTACTGTGTCTGTTACAGACAGGGTTTTTGGCGTTAAATAAACACATCTCACATTTTGTTGAGAAGTGGCCCACACACAAACAAATGAGCCTCCCTCACCACTACCTTACCACCATTACACTCTGCTGCTGCGCGCACACACACACACACACACACACACACACACACACACATTCTCAGAAACAGCTGACGTTTTAACAGGCCCCCAACAGCTGACAGGGTACAGGTGTGTGAGAGCATAGTCTGTTTAACCCTTTATATTCCAAAAAAGAACACAGGCAAACAGTACACCCCCCTAGCACCAAGACCACAGGCTGCAAATCACACTTCCAAACTATTCCTCCATAGTGACATACCTGCAGTGACATGTGTACACACACAACCTCACAACCCCACACCTGTTGGTACCTCACAACCATGCTGTCATAAAAGCTCGGCTAAAGGATGCGAGATTCTTGTTCTTGCTTAACCACATCTTTATGAAATGCCTCAACTGACCACTCAGCATATGCTCCTCTTGACCACATGGGACACGGAATGAGTCTGGCTCACACACCTCTGTTACAGAATTTCAGATTCTCCTCTATCTGTTGTCCGTTTATTAACGCAGCCAAGAGGCAATTATTGTCTGTGCAATAGCAACTAAACAAATTTTATTTGAGAATTATGTTAATTTGAACTATTTTCAGTCTAAAAACCATGAACTGGATTATGCATAACAAGACCCACAATTTGTCTGTAGCTTACTTCAAATTTAAAGTCTTAAAGTCAAGGGTATTTAAAGACTTTAAATCCAGTTTGCTGGCATTCAGAACTAAACGATAAAACTGTCCACATTTATAAATACTTCACTGTTAGTTTATAAAAAAAAAAATAGAAAAACACCACAAACTGACATTTCATGATAATTAGAAAAATGCATATTTTATCCAATCAGGGAAATTACTTGAGAGGTGTACAAAAAGTAAAAAGACTCCACATTAGAAACAAATCAAAAACACAAAATACTAACAATGCAGAGGTAACCGAACATAAATTACATTTGAAAAATGGCCATCTTTTGTGAATCTCTGTGAGAAAGAAACTACATCTCGTTCCAGTGAGGTCTACAGTAGTAATGTGATGACATCAGGGTGATAAACATGAGGCAAGTTCCTTCTAAGGAAACAAGGACTGATTAAGACACAGATACACATACACAGTGTGGAAAATCAGGGTTCAGTTGTGAGTGTGAGAGGTAGACACACTAATTAGAATCTAAACTATCTAAATATAGTTATAATCATCTTATATTTGTGTATACAACAGGCACTTACTCTACCAGAACAGCATTAATAATTAGGTAGAAGAATGTTTGCTGATTTCATTTATTGGTCCTCAGAGGGCAAGTTTCACATTCTTTAGAAGCCTTTGAACCAGAATTCACCAACAGCAGTGGACTAAAGTAACAGCCATCATTACAAAGTTGCAATGCTTGAAGCAGAAGTTTATTTTTTAATGTTGAAGTCCTCAGACAGAAGAGAGAGCCCCCTACATTACAATGGTTTACTCACAGGGAAGGAGTACCCTAACAAGATTCCTAGCTCCAGAACATCATATCATACCATATTTAGCTGTGTGGATAAGGTCTTCTCTGTACTGTTCTTCTGTCTTGTTCTTCTTCTCTGCATTGTTCTTAACACAACTTGGTGTTTTTTGCCAAAAAGCTCTATTTTTGTCTCATCTGACTATAGAACCTGGTTCCAGGCAATGTTCCAGTAGCATCTAGCTAGGTGCTTATGTTTGTGATTAGTTGAAAGTAAGAGAATCCTTCCATCATGCATTCCAAATTATGTGTTGGCATGGAAGTTAAACTTACATCCTAATACATCATGACATTCAGACTTGGTGATTCCATAATGAATTTGGCCTCTAGAATTAATTTTTGGCCTCTGTCATGATTCTGCAAACTGTGTGTGGTGGCAAATTAGACGTGAATCCTTTTCAGATTCACAATGGTGTTGGGTGTTTTAAGCTGGGAATTTTTATAACCATAACCTGCTGTATAAAAGTCAACACAGTTTCATTTGTGTACTTTCTAATCTTCTCTTTGCAGATCATACGTATACCCCAGTGCAACAGGGAGACAAGGATGACTGCTTTAGAGTTCTTAAGCACTCAGGTGGAGTTAAAGTAAAATATTAATGGGCACATACTTCAGCTACATCTTATAGCAATCTCCAGGGGTGCCAATAACTGTGAGACATGGTTTTGTTAATATAGTTTTTTCAATGTTTAAGATAATATTTCTGTGACCCTTGTACAAATAAACTTCACCAATATCTTATTTCTATTAAGGTTTTAACTTGCTAATGGCATTAGAATGTGTATAGCATTACTTAACGTAATGTATAGATGCACATTTTGCATTTAAACTTTAACTAAGTATTTATTAAATATTACAGAATATGAGTTTTTATTCAAATCCAATATTTACCCACAGATTTTCCCCGGTTTGGTCGCACACAATTAAAGCGTCTGTAGATAATCTATAGGGAACTAGCAAAATGCAGAAAGACTATTTTGTGTATGTCTGTCTATCTATCTACACATACATACACAAGTATTACAGCCACACTTCATTCTGAAGAAGCAAAATCGTTGCGTGTTGGCAAGTGAATATAACTGATTGGTTAAAATGGCTTGCCAAACCGAAAATGTGAATAACCAACATTACGCACAAACCAAATGCAACTAGAAAAATATGAAACTTCTGCTGCTTCTGCTTTTTGTGGCACTATGGCCAAATTAAGACTATACATTAAAAATGTCCTCATTCCAGATTCCATGAAAAATAAAAGAAAATAATTTTGGAAGTAAATATTTAAATGTCTCCTTTTTCCTTGGCAGCTGTCTAAAGGGCAGTTGCTGTGGAAAATAGTTTTTAATCTTTATCAATAGAAGCTATTGCAATACTAATACTGTAAAAGGACACAATATGCAAATGAGCACTCCATCAAATCAGTTTTCTTCCCTCACGTGTGCTAAAAGCATCTAGATGTTCCTGGATACTGCTCTGTGGGTTTTCTAGGCAAACTGGTCACACTATAACTATTAAAGTAATTAATAATACCCAAAAACAAATCATTTGCAAGCAAGCAAAAAATGGTATAGATGCTTTTCTAAGATAAAGTAATAAAGACACCCGTGAATCAGTTAACTGTTGACTAAAGAATCAATTGGTAATTAACTGTAAACTTTCAGCTGTAACAATATTTACAATGGAAGTGAGCATAGTCATATCTTTAATATGCTTCCTTCCAAGGTATGAAATATAAAATGCTTTTCTAAAATGTGACCTTATCTTTTTGTTGCACAAATTAAACTTATTTCCTTTCAATTGCCTAAACAATAATATATATATCACACATCACTAGGGATTTTTGTTCTTGAATCCAGGGATGTGTGCAGTGCAGACATGGTATGTTCTTCGAAGCTGATGACATTACTAACATGCATCATCATTTCAAACACTAGTGACACAATGACATTTTGCAAAGCTCCCATTACAAACAAAGCAAGATTCTGTCTGATATTACACTTAGTCCTACATGATAATCTTAACAATATATATTTTTAAACATCTCCGGTTTACACAGAATGTTACAAAAAGTTACTGGAAATTTGGCAGATGAGTGAATCAATAAATAATGAAGATTATTGACATAAGCATCATCTATTTCCATTATTATTTTTGAGCATGCCTGGACACGGCTGACTGTTAGCAAGGGCTGTGCTAGTTTTGACCTCTGGGTTTGCTCCTAAATGCTTTGTGTTTAAGTGTCAGACTTTAAGTACTCCAAACGGTACAAAAATTTCTTATTGCAGGGAGTTCACAGTCGCACGCACGTGCACACACCCTAAACGCACTCAAAAACAGAGCATATTAGGTCAATCAACAAAAAAAGGAGTTTTCCTTCACTCTCTGGTTTATTTCCCAGCTCTCTATATTATAATCATCACAGGCAATGAGAGGAGACCACCAGCAAGTCTCACTACATTGTGCTGCAGACAGCATGTGCAGACGACCATCTACTGCAGCTGTACAGCTCTAAAAGTTTACCATCAGAGAGAGAAGAGAGAGAAAGGAGAGTGGAACAGTACAAAATGTGTTTAATACTAGACGAGAGTGTACGGAGCAGGTGTGGAGACGCAGGAAAGAGAGAACATTAGCAAGGTCTTAGATCAAAGGAATAGAGAGAGAGCACAGAAAGAGAGAGGGGGGGAGGGGGGGAGTATGGTGGCGTGTTGGGTTTCAGCGCTTGGCCAGAGCACTTGCTGTTTCAGCTGTGCAACAGACATCGCCAACCCCTGCTCTCACGCCACTGTAACCCCGTTAGACCCTCTCTTCACTGTCATAAGTGACATGTCTTACCCTGCCAGTACTCAAATGCCAGCCTGCCAGCCTGCATCAACCCATGAGCGACAGCGACAATAGCAAGACTGCATGTCTGAACTTCTCATGTGCTGGACTGCTCAGAGTAGAGTTCATTTTCTTAAAGCAAAGGACAGTCAGTAAATCGAAAAAAGAAAACACACAGTTCTTATAAGGGCGTAATACACAATCACTGAGAAATACAAGTTGACAATCTCGAGTTTGGCTTCATTTTTAATTGAAAAATGTGAATTTGATGCTCTTGTAAAAATAATAATGTTTTGTCTGGTAATTAGTGTTATTCACTTCACAGGGGTTTAATGTTGTGGCTAATAATTATGTATAAACACTCAGTATATACAGTTTCTGGTTTACAAATTACATATATGTATGTTATATACATCAGCCAGAATATTAGAACCACTTATGGGTGAAGTAAAGAACACTGAATATCTCATTACAATGTTATGTTATTCACTTCACCTGAAGTGGTTTTAATGTTGTGGCTCAAAATTATATCCATACATACATGACACACAATATACTGGTCACACTGATCAGTCAGAATATTAAAATCATTGATAGGTGAAGTGGATAACATTATCTCGTTATAACGGCACCTGTTAGGGGGTGGGACATAAACAGTTAGGGAGCAGGTAGTTCTTAAAACTGATGTGTTGTAAGCAAAAAAAGAAAAAAAAGAGAACTTTGAGAAGAGCCTAATTGTAATGGCTAAACGACCGAGTTTCTCCAAAACAGCTGGTCTTGTGGGTGTTCTCAGTATGCAGACATAAAGTGGCCCAAGGAAGGACAATCAGTGAACTGGTGACAGGGCTATGTGAGGTTCAATCCTGATGGGCGCAAGGAATGAAGGCGTAGCGGCAGAGCTTGCCCATGCTGACCTCAGTCCACAGCCCAATGCTCCTACAGTGGGCATGTGTGGATTAGAACTGGGGCAAGGAGCCATGTAAGATGTTGGCCCTGTCTGACAAATCGTTTTCTTTTACATCATGTGGATGGAGGTGTGTGCGCTTATGCCACTAATCTGGGGAAATGCTGGTACCAGGATGCACTACGGAAAAAGGCAAGCTGGTCAGGGCACTGTGATCCCCTGTTCTAATAGGAAATCTTGGATCCTGGCATTCATGCGGATGTAAATTTGATACATAT
>JBBPCX010000006.1:10338181-10361251 GCA_037974365.1 Hydrocynus forskahlii
TCAGGGCACTGTGATCCCCTGTTCTAATAGGAAATCTTGGATCCTGGCATTCATGCGGATGTAAATTTGATACATATCACCCACCCCAACGTTGTTACAGACCAAAGGTATTATTTAATGGCTTTGGCCTCTTTCAGCAGGGTAAAGCACCCTGCCTCACTGCAAAAAGGAAAACGAAGATAAAGTGCACACACACACACACATGCACGCACATTTTACTAGGTACACCTATTCCTGTAGGGGTCTTGACCATTGATTAACAGGGTAAAGGGAGCTAACAAATGATGCACAGAAACACACATATGGTAAGTGGAGCTAATAAATACACTGATGGCAGGTAGAATATAAGTGTACCTATTTACTCATATTGCTGTAAAAAGTTAAATTGCCCAGAACTAGGGAAAAAGTGAAATTCCTTCTTAATCCCCAGTATCAGGGATCTGCAACTGCAGTCCTGGAGGGCCAGTGTTAAGCACAGTTGGGAAACTGTGCTCCTCAGACACTTTCACTAATTAACAGGTGAGCTGAACCAGGTGTGTTTGAGAATTTGAGCCAAATTCTCCAGGGAGGGACATCACTTGGACCAAGACTGAGTACTTCTGCTCTAGACACACATTTAATGTAGAGCATAATTTCATCAAAGTTCATTCTTAAAAATCTACTCTAACCCCAGATTTTTTCCTCTTCCCCTTCCTTCAAATATCAGTTTGAAAATGAAGACTACACATACAAAATATACAACCAGTTCAGGCAGCATAGCTTTTGAAGAATTGCTCATGTCGCATTTTTTATTAAAACTTATCATCTTTCATCATCTTTGACAATTGAAGTAAAAAAATATTGAAAATCCAAGTAAAATTACCCACAGATATTACTATACATTACAGCTGCTTGCACTTCATATTGTTATTACAGCTTTCAGTAATGAAGCGTTCAATCAAGTTATAACTTGCAGAAAGGCAAGTTAATTATGTTCTTGGTGTTTTATCATTTTCATAATACATCTAATGCAGATTATTTATCTAGATTCATAGATGTTTTACCCTGCCAGTCTATTCTGTGACAAAAAAAGTTTGTAGTGTTACAAAAAAAAAATGCCACAGCACTCTGCGAGTCCTTTAGAAAGAACAAAAAGCTGAACCTACACTTCAGTATTGAAGCAATTCTTAAAAAATACACAGATACCAGTGTAGACAAAAACTGCAACTCCAAATACTACATTGCCATCTGATACAGAGTGATCATACTGACACCAACTTTTCTGAGGTGAATTGATATTTGTAAATAAATCTATCATCTGGACATCTTGCATTTCAAATAAGTCTGTCATTGTCTAAACTGACTACACTGAATAGATAAAATATCACACTTTACAATTAATGGTACTTTGAGATGGCGCTTAATGCATTCAACAGTGACACTTATCTACTTAAATTTGTTTGCATCTGAATAGTATTTAATCTGGCTTGAGGCAATTCAATCACGTTTCAATACATTTCTGTCTTTGGCTGGTGTTGCACATTAATTTTAAAACCCAGTTAAGTACTACAGTATATTATGCTACAGATTACAGTTGTTATTTCATTCTAGAAAGGCAGATACTTGCAAGTAGGGCAGCAAATATTGATTACTTCAACAATCAGTTAATCTTTAGACATGTCCTTCAATTAATCACCTACTCTAATTAGATTGCTGTTTTAGTGAAAAATAAATGCAAATTGTGGTTCACGTGATTGTTAGTGGGTCATGTCTGCCCTGGGTGACAACTAACACATCATTCGCTAAAATTTTCTGCATTAAATATTACAACGTTCATGGTCTGGATTAAAGAACGCCGTTGTGATGGTATATTTTACAGAATTTAAGTGTTAATGTGCAAAATCTCTATTGTTTTCCATTGCTAGTTAAAGCACTTATCCACTGTCAATAGGGCCAGCGTTTAGCGTTTGTGTTCTGGTTTTTTTTGCGTTACTGTCATTGCCATTAACCTCTGCATGTTTTGCATATCATGTATTGCACCGCAACTTTTTTTAGTCATGCTTTCTTGAGTTATTAACCTTTGCTGCCACCACTGTTCACTGCCACAGAGCTCTGTCTGTACCACAAATGGTTTCTCCTCATTCTGCAATGAAACAATAAAAGCCAATAAAATATTGTCCCTGCATGAACTGATATATGTCACAAATAAAGTGCAAATTAGCATTATATGACATTTTTTTTAAAAGTGCATGACATGTCGACAATAAAGAATCAAAATAAGTGATTTTTTTAACTGACTGTTGCAGCATCAATTACAAGGCTAATCAGGAAAGCACAAAAAAGAAACATTAAAAGGAATCAGACACATTTAGATGTCCTTCCTGCTGTAATCTGTCTACTTATGGAAGTTCTTTCTTAGTCCACCCTAAAAATTAAAAATCAAGCAAAAATCTGAATAAAGAGAACATATCAGAAAATAAGGTAGCAATGATTTTTAATTAACTGAACATTTAAGACTAACAAAGACAATGGATAAAGCTATCTCAGCTCCTCTGAAAAAAATAACTCTAAACAAAAACCTGATGGAGTGAAAAGGTAAGATAAAGTTATGAGGTCTATCATGCAGTCAGAAAAAAAATCCTGAATCCTTACCTCTATTACCACAGTCCCCTCTGACAGAGCAGTATGTTCTAGTCCTACTTGCTGCTCTCTCTCTGCTCATTATCTTAATTGATATTTAACCCCTGGATCAGCTAATGGCTCAATTGAGAGCTTGCTGGAGGAGAGATTAGCAATGGTAAGGACAGCCGAAGAGCAGCAGCCCTAATCCACCTACTCTACTGACAGCAAGGCCATTTTGAAGTGAAAAGGGCAAACTAAAGCTGTGCTAAACAGCTACAGTATTTCCACTCATAGCATTTCTCCATGGTGGCCCGTCATGCCTAAATCTTCCCAAGAAAACAAAAACAAACAACTAACCAAATGAAAATGAAACTACTTATCATCCTCTGTTCAGAAAGCCAAATCACTCATTGCCTAAACCCTCTGGTTCCACAAATCAAAATCGCTCCCACCCACACCCCACCCCCAGCTGACAACACAAAATCCCTTGCCCACCACCACACCAAACCTCTTGATCCACAGGAGCTATGCTGAGACTTTGTTCACCAGATGGCACTACAGACTTACTTTGGACATTAAAAGGACTCTCAAGAGTAAATGAATGAATAGAAAAAAAAACAGGAAAAGAAAAAATAAAAATAATTGTACGCTTTTCTGATTGCGCTGGTACTATAATAATAATAATAATAATAACAATTAAAATAATCTTAACAAGACTAAAAGTCTGACTAATTGTCTGTCATAGACAAAACATCATCATGTATCACTAGGCATGTGCATTTCTAAACATGTTTAAATTACAGTCTCCGTAGGAGTGTATGAAAAGATTAACCGCAGTGATGAAAAAAAACAAAAAAAACAATGCCAATGCCAAAAAAGAGAAACAGACTGCAATCTGAATTAATAAAGGGCTGTGGCTTCCTTTTTTATATAAATGCTGGCAGAGGAATACAAATTTTATTACTTAATGATATTTTTATGGGTGTAAAGTATCTGCTGATACAGATAACCAGAAAAGTGCTGGACACTGATGAGGACTCATCATCATCTCCTCAGTGAACAATGTGCCGATATTACAGTTTGATTTTAAATGTATTTTTGAAATGTAATGTTTATTTTCACTGTTCCTGCAACCACGTATGTGTGTTGGAGTAACAAAAATCTTTCTAGAAAATATGAACAACAACAAAAAAAAAACTTTTAGGTTTCCAGTTCTGGCAAAGCATAACGGTGCTTCACTGAATTGTTAGCGTGTATGCTGTACATTCTCAATATTACACAAATGCACAGTGTACTCAAACACTGTCAAGGAGCATGGATGGACATAAAAATGAATTTCAGATAAACACATTAGAGCTCGCTTGAATACTTTGACAGCTCTAGTAGTCTTTCGTTATATTAGTATTTGAGCCAATATTTAGAACATTTTGAATGGAGGGTCTTCAAAAAATATAGTGCAGGAGTGGAATAAATCCTAAGACATGATGTCTAACGCTGGCATGGTGATCACTTCTCTTTTTGGCCTTTCTTCAGCCTACCTGAAGTATCAGTTTTCTGACTGAGTGAACAATCTCTAATATTCCATAAACAGTTGTTGTTCTACTGCAGCAGCCAGGGCTGGAAACCATACAAAAGCATATACTCGAGTGAAAGTTTGGGCACCATATCAAAAACTTACTTAGAGAGGAAGCCAGACATTTACTCACTGTTTAAATGAAATCAAAGTGAACGTGAATCAGAAAGCACGTTTCCTTCCATACCACACCACGTTTCCAAGACAAATATGGTGTTGAAGGCGTCACTAGTTTTATCCACAAAAACAAAGTGGTTGCAGGTTTTCATTCCTTCCAGGAAGAGCTCATCCAACCAATAATCAGCTGATTGAGATCAACTGATTAAACAGGTGGAAGCAGGTGAGCTTCTGCTTGGTTTTAGTGAATACCTGCAGCCACACCAGCCCTTTGCAGTTAAGACTGGTGTCCTCTACAGTGAAGGACAGGGTGTCTGAGCTAGATGAACATTTTGCGAGATGCAATACGATAAGACAGTTTTTGATTTCAGGTTGATATGAGGAGTTGCCATATGCTGATCACATTCTATGTGACTTTTACATATCTGCATAAACTTCCAGGATGAGCTAGCATAGCTTTGGGCAGTTTATTTACACTCAATTCAATCTGAGTGTATAAAAGAAACAACTGAGTACATTGGAAAATTAGGTCTAAATGAAAATGGAAAGTGTAAAACGTATGTTTTGTGAGGAGCACAATTATTTTGTTTCCATAATCCATGAATAAAATGTACATTTTCAAAAGTAATATTTATGTTTTAATTATGGCAGCAGCAGCATTAAACAAACACTCTGTTTGAATATTTGCATTTTAGTTCTTTTACTTCCAAAACAAAACCGAATTAAAAGTTTCATGAACTCTTGCTGGTGTAGGTTCATGCTGGTTTTCTCATCATAATTATGTACATAAAAGCTATTTGAGAGTGGATAGTGCTCCTGTTGTGTGGAACATCTGACCAGCCGCACAGGAGTGAGGAAGTGAGTGAGTGAGCGAGTTACACATTTATTTAAATTTTACTGATTAATAAATTTGACCTGATTATTTTAGGCTGGCAGTTTCAATTAAAAGAATGAAAAGCACTATTTTTGCTGTCATCTGTGTTATTGCAGTATAAACACACATTCTTAGAGGAGAGATTACCAAAAATCTAAAAAAAAAAAAAAAGAAGAAAAAAGGGTCCTATTACTCATACACAACTGAAACAATTACACTCTGTAAAAGCATGAAATCTGTAATCTACTGAATTGTTGGCCTGTATATTTTATCCATAATAAAACATTACAGTGCTCAAACACAGGCACCTAATAATCAAGGGTAACCCTGCATTCAATTGCCAGTACACATCTCACAAAAGTACATGCTGGGGATCTACAAGTGCTACCTTGTGATGCTCTAACACAACATGGGAGGAATATAAACTGATTACACTGAGCTACTTAACTTCTCTTCAATCTGCAAACTTTGCATGATTCCATGAACAAAGAACCACACCGCATAGATAGTGGTGATGGGAAATATGCCAATATGTTATGACAAATGACAAATGTCACTATACACTTTTCTGAGTACATCATATCTCTCATGTCAGTACAAGACACATTTAGACAAACTACCATGACAGCAACTCCTACCAGTGAACAGTAATAAACGACATTTCAACGTGTAGATCATTGTATAGTGGGCAAATATACTTTTATCCTGTTTTACCAACTGGGTATCCAAGTAGTTTATGATCAAAACGGAAAATGAGTCAAGTATTCTGCAGTTGTATAGTTGTATTAGCACCTCTCACTCAACTCTACATTAAACAAGGTACAAGTATTGAAACAAACGGAGCCAGTACGTTTTGGACCATACTGTCATGACAAAGCACAGAAAGGATAAGAAAAATGTCATTTTGGCAAGGCCAGTAACCGAAACAGTATTAACACCAGCTGTTTGCCAGGTTTTGTCAGCAATGAATCACTGATGTTTTGGTAAATCAAGCAGTCTTGCGCGATGTCTTCCTGCCCAGGCTACAAGCCAACATTCAAAGCTTTCAGTGTCTTTGTACTGGAGACTAATAATGGCAGAAAAACAGAGCAAAGAAGGGAAATGTTTCAGTGTGTTCTCTTACTGATGCTACATCAGACTCCCAGACACGCCATTTAACAAGCACGGGTTATGCTCAACGGGGTCAGTCATTGTTACTGTTAAAACTTTTCGGACAAACAGCAAAAACATCAAAGCCAACATTGTAAGCATATGAGAGAATCAGATCAGAGTCTGGTCTATATCGCTATTTAGCACCCCAGGTTGGTGCCTGTAACTGGATTGAGGTTCTATGGACAAAGCTTCTGCCATGTGACGGCCTGCTGCGAAACATGACGCACACTACCTGCCTGCATGAGTGAGAAGCATGTCTCATTATCAGCAAGCTTCTGTAGAGAGAGCATGGAAATCGTGGCAATTTAACCTGCACAATGGATTTTACAAACACAATATATGAACAAAAACGCACAAACACCAAAAGACGGACATGAAAAACAGGAGGGTTCAAGTTGCACTATTATTACCATCTCGGGCAGAACATGCCATGGGGGCGTGGACATGGGTTATAATCAAGTTATAACAAAAGAAAAGCAAATATGAGACACCCATACCCATACAGAGCACAGCTTTACCAATGGAACAGTCCGACCTATATGTACACATTAGATATTCAATCTGACCTTATGGCACTTCTAGTTCAAGCAATCAGACCAGAACCTGAGACCATCCCTCCTCTGCTAAACAAACCAAAAACAACAAAAAACACATGTTGTTGCATAACAATGACAGAGTGCACTTGTGACAGCACTGCGTGGGCATCACTAACTTCTGGCATGAAGATGTTAAAAGGTGTCCTGCCAGCTGCTTCAACCAAGCTTAACATCTCTGTTGCATTTTTGGTGTTGAAATTGACAGGAGCTCTGGAGCAAACGTCTTTTAAAGAGGGCTCTGGGCTAAAATATGACTGACCTGTCGATTGTAGCTGACAATTTAAGAATTCAGGATAGAGCGAAGATAAAACAGGAGCCAGGGGAGGGTTCTGGGAAGACAGATTTGGAAGGAAAACTGCAGTCAAGTCATGTTGACAGGTCTGTAGAGACCCAATCTGACATTAGATTGTACGTCCGTCCGCTGCTGTGGCGCACCAGAAAACACAGCCCTGCGACAGCAAAATACTCCAATGCAGGAGCGTATAACACGCCGTTTACTATTTACATCAACTAAATTCGTTCTTGATGGGAAATCGGTTGTCCTCAGCTGTCTATGTACCCTTGACAGCAGGAAAACATGAAAGAATCCGAGTTAGGTGAGGTTACCCAGCCTGCTAGCTCGCTAGTCCTCCATTTTGGGCTGATATCCATCCCACTGAACCTCCGAGAAAACATTTGCTGCCCCAGGACAGCTTCGTTGTGGGACTAAAACGAGTGGTAGCAGGTGTGGAGCAAATATTATTAACGAGATGATCTCCAAAGTGAGCTACTCTAGCTGTAATGCCCGGCTAGCTTCTACTGCCAGGTTAGCCGGAGTCACTTACCCAGAGCAGCCACTGTCTCCACATCTGTACGGCAAAGAAGAGGCTTCCTACGGTCTGAACAGGCGTAGGGAACGAAAATGAGGAATCTAAATCGTCGATAAAACGATCACAACCGAAGTTATCATCAATTACTAAACTCTTCTCCCCTCGGTGCTCCAGATAATTGTTTAGCTAGCTTTGCTCAGCCAAGTGATACACCGTACAAGGTGTCCTATCTACCATGATTGGTGTTGCCGTTTGATTGACAGGCGATCGACCAATTGGAGGCCGGCTGTAATAGGCCTAAGCCAATCACGTCCCCGGAATCGAGCCACTTGCTCGCAAAGGCAGAGTGAGTAGGAGAAGGGTTTAAGGTGAAATAGGAAGGACTTGAGAGATCATGCTGGAGCTTTAGATACCTGTATTCATCCGCCTGTGAATATTATTACTATTATTATTATAATAGTTGTTATTTTTTTAAATACGGCAACCTTAAAACTTCTCTTAGCTTAAAGAATTTAATGTTCACGTATACATGTACGAGTATATATACTGTATATATGAGGGGTTCTGTTTCTGTATCATCAAACCTACATCAAAACATGTAAATAAGCTCGTGATGGCGTTAAACGCAGAATAATTTACTTGGAGGTGAGGATGTGGTCTATTTACCACTTGGTTTAAAAGAAAAAAAAAGAATTAACAGTGAGTCAAAACGTGTTTTTGTTTCCCTGCAGTTAAGAGGCATTTTTAAAAAAAAAGAAGACTGCTGGTGTCATGTGTGGACAATATTTTCCCGTAATAATCCAGAGTTCACATTATGAAGCAAAAGGGGAAACAAATCTGGGGATATTGAAGGAAAATGACGTAAAGCACTACCTCGTTGAGGCGGAGGGATACAGTGTTTACAGAGCGAGCGGGAGTGATACGGTTGAGAAATTAAAAACGAGAGTTGCCAGCGTTGAAGCGAAGCGATACATATACATAGAGAATTAAGGGGTTGTGTGAACCAGACAGGCTCGTGTATTATATAGTTGCTAACAATAATTCGTTTAGAAAAAGGCTAGATGATGCGGTGTTAGGTTACAGTACAAATTGTGTGATTTTTCTTGCGCCATATTTCCACCCCCCCCAACACACACAACTGTAGCTGACTACGTCATAGTCTGAGCCAAGTGGTCATTGAAGTAGAATTTAAAGCTGCAGTACCATATTCAAAATATGTTCAGCAGTGGGCTGTTTCTTTCTGCTTGTATTTGTCTTGTCACTTAAAATGTCCCACCTGTCTGAATTTCTAATTCCATATATCTGAATCTACCTCTGAATATAACATATAAACTTCTCCACAGAGAGATGTTTCTTTCTGCTTTAATCTGGGGTAGGTGGTGGCCTAATGATTAAGGATCTGCCCCCGCAGTTAAAAAGTTGTGGGTTTGAATCCCAGGACTGCTAGAGGTGCCATTGAGGTATCATTGAGCAAGGTGCACTCCTGGCTGCCCACTACATCACTCGGAGAACTATTTCATGTTGTGCTGTGGTGTGTTCACTTATGACAAATGGCCACTTAAAATGTCCCACCAGTCTACACATTCCAACTATCTCTAAACAGGGAGCAGTTGTACCTTGCTCAAGGGTACTTCAGTGCTGCCACTGGCACTCCTAGGATTCAAAACCACGTTTTCTTTTCAGATTGCAGTGATTGCTCTTTAACGTCTAGGCCACGAGCTGGCCCAGTTATGTGGTTAGTGATGATAGTGTATAAGTGTTTACTGTTGGTTAATTAGCTGAATGGTTGTTTAATACATTTAATGCCCAACAAATCATACCAAATGTACTGCAGCCTAAATAAATCAAAAGTCATCAGTGTATTTAAAGTGTAAATGGACATTTGTTTCACATTAACACAGTACACAGTGTGAATAGTATGAAATTCTTTCTCTGCATTTAACCCATTCAGCCAGGAACACAGCGCTTGGAGAGCAGTGTGTGGGGACAATACCTTGCTCAGGGGAACCTCAGTGGAGCCACTATCAGTCCTGAGATTCAAACCCATTATCTTCTGATCGCAGGGGCAACTCCCTTACCACCAGCCACCAGCTGCCCCTTAAACCAAGCAATTATAAGATAAGGCAAGACGAGAAAGAACTTTATTTATTCCTGGGGAAATTCTTTTGCCACTGGCATGTTCAGTGCAACAAGAAAGAATAAAAAATAATAAGACAATGTAATAAAAAAAGACAATAGTGCAACACAATTGCAGGAACATTATTGTAACAAAGTGTAATAGTGTCATTACTGCATGTGCTGTACCAGCAGATCAGTTGTGCAAAATGGTTTATGAAAGTGACAGAGTTAATGCAGTAAAATTAAATGCATCAAAATAGCAGCAGATGAGGGCATGAGATTAACATTCAGTAACTTTTAGTCAATTCACAGATTAAACGGCTGAGTTACATTGCACACATCCGATTCTGAACAGAATGACAAAAACTTAAAAAGATCACCTACAGAACAGGGAAGAGTTATAGAGTCTTATTGCCCCATGTAGAAAGCATCTCCTGTGACGTTCAGTCCTGATGCACTCAGTTCTGCGTCATATCTTAAACAGGCAGAAAATTAATGAGGGTAATCAAGAAGGTGGAGGAGAGTGTGGAAAGAGAAAGAGAGATTACTCTGTTTTATTCTTTATGTAAGGAGCTTATGCACCAAGGGTTTTGTGGAAGAGAATTAATGCAGGCAGATGGGCTCCCTGTTGCCCTCTCTCAGATCACTCACTTCCTACAAGCAGGCGACGTGCCGGACAACATCCGGCCACAGAATGTCGTCTGCACCGGACAATACACATAAAGCGGAAAGTGTGGGCAAGATATTAATGATCATAAAGACCAGTCCCCATCTTAGGACAGGCAAACCTACACACTTGAGGCATTTTTTGAAATGCAGCATATATGTTTTAAATCTTCATTTATTAGATTAAGCGTTGTTCACTTTGATCAGGACATCCTGAAGAAAATCAGAATAGTTTGAAAATTCCCAGTGGGCTGTGTGACTGCCTCACTGAATCAGATGATATTTAAGCTAATGTCAATAGTCAATTTGGTTTATAAACCCAATAGATAACCCAATAGATAATTGTTATAATAAACTTATAATCAGGCCAGCCAGACAGAAAGATAGAGTCAATGTTGTTCTTAAGTGCTGCTGCTCTATAATATCATGGAGAACCAAGTTAAAGCATGTGCTGACCCTTCCTCCTTTAAACCACATGGACACATAGGAGTGAACTTTCTCCTCTTTGCACTGACTCATAACACATATTCACACATTGAGTGTTAGGATGCAGTGTTCGAGAAGCTTTTAACAAAGAAGCGTTGAAGGCATTGGTTTGATTGTGGTTTTAGTCTGACCCAGATCTGAGGTTATGTGACTGCAGTGAGATGGGCTACCATGAGCCTCCAGCCTGACACCCTGTGTGTGCTAGAACATCTGCTCCAAATCTGCTCCTCTGAGAATGGAAATGGGTCAGCTTCTACAGTAACTCCATGCCGCTTTAGTTTTAGTCAGATGTATTAGAACAATTCTCTCTCTCTCTCTCTCTCTCTCTCTCTCTCTCATGTATTGGAACATGTGTGCTTTTGTTTTGTTTTTGTCAACGATATTACTGAATAATAACAATATTATTATTACATGTTTCTCTCTCTCTTTCACTGCTTTCCTCTTTCAAGTTATTTTTTCCATGACATGTGATACATATTAAAGCACGTGCTTTTGTGTTAGTCAGCTCCATTGTAGGATATTATTAACATAATGTTATAAATATAACATTACATGATCTTTCTTTCTTTCTGTCTGTTTGTTTATTGGTCTATATTTCTGTCTATCCCAAGTTTATTTTAAGAATGATTAATGGTTTAAATAATCATTCTCTCTCTCTCTCTCTCTCTCTCTCTCTCTCTTTCGCTCTCTGTCTCTCTTGCTTTCTCTCTCCCTCCCTCTTTCTCTACCATTTTTCCACTCTAAATTGTTATTGTTTTGTTTCCAGTCGTACATATTCTTCTTTCTCTACATCTCTTCTTCTTTCTCTACATCTCTTCTCTCTTCCTCCTGAGTGTATTAGTCCAGATGAAAGGTGTGTGGGTGCAGATTCTCCTCTCTGCAGTGACCCGTTGCTCTGCTTCACTTGGCTTCCATAGCATCCCGTCTGCTGCCTAGCAACATCCCATATCTATGGAAACAAAGCCAACAAGCCCTCCCGCCTCCATCAGCTGTACCCCCACAATCAGCGTCTGTAAGTACAGCAATCAAGACCACGGATGGAATTCAATGAGAGGCAGCGCTGGACAAAGGAGTCACATTTTAATGAAATGACTTTCAACTCCATGTACTTAACGTTAGCCGGACTACCACTTCAAAGCAAATGAGGAAAATGACAGGTTCATGTTCAGCCATGTAACAAAGCCTTTACATCATCATCAGGATGTTTTGGTAAACAAATGAACCATGTAGTATCACTGTAATGAGAACATTATATGTGATCGGGTGTTTTTTCAGTTTGGCTTGGTTTCCCTGGCAGGGATGAAGTCTTATACTATGCACCATTCTGAATGGAGATTCTCCATTAAAAGAAAAACATTGATGGCTAGTTTGGGAAAACAACTTTAAGCATCCAAAAATTTGTGGACACCTGCTCATCCATTGCTGTAGGAATGGCCTCTACTCTTCTGAGAGGCCCTTATTACAGATATTGGGACACTGCTGTGAGGATTTGATTCAATTTAGCCACTTGACCCGACCAGTCCCAGCTCACAGGTATTAGATTGAGCTTCTTCACTCCAGAGAACACAGCCTGCTCTACTGAACAATCTTAGGGCTACTTTGTACCCTTCCATCTGATGCTTGGCAACAGGTATGGTGAACTCACACTCATGGATGTCTTTGCCAGAGCAATTCACTCTATTGCCAATTGAACATCTGTAGCTACATTTCCTAATCAGAAGAGACGTCCCAATACTTTTAGACATATACTAAAGATGATGGTACAATCTGTTCATTTACGGCCAGAACATATACACAGAAGTTATACAGTTGCTGCTTTTTTGCCATCACATGTGATGCACAGTCATTAAGCTTCACAGTAAAAGTGTGATGGATCCAGATATCATTAGAGATCATTACACTCACTTGTTTCTCATTGGGGAGATTAAACCGACCACTGACTGTATGCATGGTGCTGCCATCTCTCGTGAAAGATTAACAAAAGTGTAGGAATTTAGTCATTTGCAGGGAAAGCATGGAGATGAAACTTAGTTGTTAAAGCTAGATAATAATAATGTCATGATAGAAAAATGGAAATCTGATCCCAGTCATATATATGGTGTATTATAATTATAACCATAAAACAGCCATTGAAAAGTTTCCTTTCTGTTCTGTGAAAACCATTTTTGAAAACACCTCACCCAGATGTTGGAATTTCTACCTCATCACTTACACCTCTCCATCCGCCTATATTCTATATTAACATAAAACAAGCATATGTGCACTGAACCTGACGACACACTTATGTATTATACTAATATAATAATAATAATGGGGTGGTGGTGGCCTAGTGGGTAGGATACTTGCCTCTGGACCAAGAGGTCATGGATTCAAATCCTACCTTCAGCATACCACCACTGGGTTCCTGAGCAAGACCCTTAACCCCAAGTTGCTCCAGAGAGACTTTCCCCTGTAGTTAGGAAATGAAAGTCGCTTTGGATAAAATCGTCTGCTAAATGCCATTTTTGTAATAAAAAATAGTCTTTGTTGTCATCACTATTACCAACATTCACCATCATCATCATTATGATTGATCACCATTGAGGATCCATGTAACTACTTCATCCTGAATCTGCAAGCTGCAACCAAGTGTTCTCGACAGGTTTGGTTGCTTTTGACTTACCAAGTACCCCTTCCCCATCCAAGAGCAACTGCTGTTCAAAAGCTTTGGGGAAGATTGTTGTTTCTGTGGCTGTGGAATAGAGACTGTCAAACTACTCCTCACTCAGAGTCCATGAGCTGTACATGAAGCCCTTATATTGTTATTTATCTCCACAGAGACTCTCCTTCTCTCTCTCTCTCTCTCTCTCTCTGGGTTGGACAGAGGAGGATGGGTTCCCCTTTTGAGTCTTGGTGCCTCCAGAGGTTTCTTCTTCCAACTTTAGGGAGTTTTTCCTCACCTCTGTCACCCTTAGCTCACTAGGGGCTTGAACCTGGATTCTGTAAAACTACTTTGTGACAACACTGGTTGTAAAAAGCGTTACAAAAATAGAACTGAATTGAATGGAATTGAAAACTATTTGTTATTATAATGACAACATAACATTATAACTAATATCTAAATATTATAATTGGAATGTAAATAATATAGAATAATCTTCCTCCTGCTTTTTTGATGTTGAAAGCACACCAATGCCAATACAACACAATGTCAATGTTAAATCATATATATTTTATATAAGAAAAAAACAGTTCCATGTGAGGCACAGAAACAGACCAGGAGTCTGATAGTGGCTCATATCGCCCTCTAGTGGCTAATAGTCGTAATTGCAGCAAAGTGAGCAACAAACAACCAATCAAACAAATAAATATTTTTACATCTTGTGGTTATAGTTTTAAACATTTATTTGGTACAACAGTGTGCTAAGATGCACCTGTCTTCACTTTATTTTAGAGTAGAATGTTTTGGTTCAACATGCTGTTATTGAACTGCAGAATTAAACACACAGTCACACCGTATGGATATAGGTGCAGGCTACTAATACTGTAAGACACTGCTCAGATCGGATGGTACGTGATTGTGCAGTTTTCAACATTGGAGTTTTACTTTATGTTCTTCACGTTGAAATTCTAATTCAGCCTTTTCCGTCCTGCTGCATGACATTTACAGGTTTGTAAAATACAAAATGAGTCGATTCTAGTTCTGCTGCGAAAACACTGACGTTTGCAGTGCAGGTGGGCTCCAGCAGGGGGAGTATTGCTCAGGAGTGGATAGGTCGGGGGGGGGGTCCAGTTTACACACATTATATTATATACTGAATATTATTATTATTATTATTATTATTATTATTGTTGTTGTTGTTGTTGTTGTTGTTGTATTAACATGTCTGTATCATTAAAGTATACTACTTTAAAGGAACAACAACAATAATAATCATCATCATCATAATCATAATAACCATAATAATAATAATAATCATAATCATAATAATAAATAACAAAGTGCTTTACACAGGAATTAACACGTTGCATTTTTTTACTTGCTGGATGACATCTTGGGTGAAGTAAACTACTGCTTTAGTTTACAAAAGCACCCGAACTCTCGAGCCGCAGTGACCAGGCATGTTGTGTATTTACACGGAAAGTCCATGCGGTTGCGCCAAAGGTTCAAAAATTGTCTTCTGAGTTGAAGGCTAGCTGCCGATTGTGCAGACTTGCACGGATTTTACCGAGCATGTTCTAGAAGAGGTGTTGATCATCATTTAGCGTCTAGGGGGTTTAATGATACTACAATCATCCAGCTTTACTGAGCATGCGCAGTTCAAACGACCGACGCGTTTAAATGAGATGATTAAAACAATTACACCGTAGTGGATCATTTAGAAATGAGCGCTGTTTTCTAAAACAAGCTCACTGCAGTGGCTATGTGAATTAGGGGCCTGTGGAAGATTTCCTATAATCAGATTCAGTGTCTGATTATATTTGTTTTTCTTCTGGGAGTGTAGGAATCGGGTAGGTACCATCATCAGACACTGAGTACACTGCAGTAACATACTCATAATCAGACATCATCTGACACTGAATTTTTACTGAATAACTATCATCAGACACTGAATAGTTACTAAATAACTATATCAGACACTGAATATCTACTGAATAACTACAATCAGATACAGAACATATACTGAATAACTATAATCAGATGCAGAATATATACAGCAAAATTGTAATCATACATCAGACACTAAATATCTTCTGAATAACTATAATCAGATACGGAACATCTACTGAATAACTATAATCAGACATCTGAATGACTACAATCAGATAGAATATCTACAGCAAAACATAAATCAGACACTGAATAATTACAGTCAAATAGTGAATATCCTCCTGAGAACTGAAGAAATTGTTTTACAATTTCTTTTTTGTGTGATTTTCTATCTATTTGGGCCTAAAAAAACACCTTACAAATTAAATTTCTTTTAATATATTTTTTATTTTAATTTCCCAGTATGTCCACTTCAGAGGACAATAGGACGATTTCCGTGTGAAAATAGAACTGAATTTGGAAAATGAAAAAAATGATATTAACCCAAGAACACATTCAATTTGATCAAAACAATAAAATTCTGTAATTCTGTTGCTTGAAGGACAATGAAACATGTATTTTAGTTCAACAGTAAATTATAAGTCATAGAACTTCCTCTGGATATTTTAGTTGTGACTGTCCTGGAAGCATGTTTTCTTTTTTTGTTGGTGCACCTAATGTATGTCTTGCCATTGCAGTCCTTGTTCCCAGCATGCAAACCCATCACATCACACATCACTGGAAAGCCCAGGATGTCCTCTACAGAATACTATAGGGCTTGATGGGGTAACTCCAAATACTTAAGGAAGATATAGGTGAACAAAATGTCCATCATAAAAGACATGAATGAATGGGCCAGGTTCTTTAAAGAAAGATATTCATAAGAAGTCATCAGACACTGGAAATTTCTATGCTACCAACACTCTCAGATGAAAAAAGGCTGTAAACAGTCCTGGGGGTAAACTACTTCTGGCATCACTGTGGTGGTCCGCACAAAAAATGTCTTCAGTAGCCAACCTTTAGACTGGAAACATGACTCTACCCTATTGCTATACAGTTATACTTGTTACACTGACTCAACACACGCTGTCTGTACTCTAGACTTTTGATTTAATTTTTCTGTATTAAAGAGTTAGATCACGAAAATGGACAAACATTTTCTCTCTGGAAAAAACTCAGTTGAACCTTAAAGAAAATAATGTACACAGTTTGTACATTGATGATCAATCAACATAACACACAGGAAAATACCCCATTAGTAATGAAACAACGACCCATAGATTCAGTCCCAGAGTTTCTGAGCCCAATCATACATTGTACCTCAATAATGCCCTTTTTACCAAGTTCTCATGCTTGCAAAGGAGTCTCACTGTAAAAGGGTTATTTTAATTTAGATTAATTAAACGTGTCACGTCAACACAGTTCTTGCCAAAAGAAGTCAAATGAAAGACATCAGTTCTATTGTCACACATTTTATTAACGTGCAAGCATTTAACATATTTAAATCACGTTTAAGCTGTGTTTGTATTTCAGTGTGTGAGTCAGATAGTGAGGATTTTTTTTTTCGTCCACTGATTCACCATATTCTCCAGAGCAGATATGGCTCGCTGTATTGTGCATTAGCAGCATGGAAGGGGCGTTTTGCCCCCAGCCCCCTCCAAACTTAGCGTGTGAACAGTCAGCTTGTTACTGCTCCAACAGAGAGCTTCTTTTTTCTCCTCAGAAGGGCCGCCTGCGCTCTGAATCAACAAAACTCTCCCAGTGTTAATTTATGCGCATATTAATTATGCAGCTTTGTAATTTGCACCGTGGGATAGATCATGCAAATACGCGCTTGTATGTTTATATAGGCTCCTTTAGGAAGATGCCGACATCTTTACATTTGGATCAGACAGCCTGAACTTCGAGGGCTGCTGGAGAACTGTCTTACTGAACTGAATGCTCTAAAGCTACACTGGTTTCAGTCAATCTAATTTCAAACTGAAGAAGTCATGTAATTTATTACAATATACATATAGATATACATATACATATACACACATACATAATTAATATACTGTGTCTTTTTATAATCGTAATAATCTTCTTCCAAATAATTCGACAGAATGTTTATAATTTAGTATTTAGGAGCAGTAAATAAATAAATAAATCAGTGTAAATAAGACGGCAGTGCTTCGAGTGTGATGGGGATCAGATGTGAAGTGACTCAGAGACTGTTCTGTGAACTCTGGAGCTCCGTGTACTGTTCTTTATGATGGTTAATTCTCTCTCTTTACTGACTGCTTGGTCCTGACAGCGGAGTTGGCAGCGGCTCAGCTAATTGCATATGGATAATTTGTTTAAATCAGTGACCGTAATGATAGCCCACACAAATCTCCATAAAACTAGCAGAGATTAAAAAAGGTTTGTGCGTGTGAGAGCAGGAGAGCGCCTTTGTTTCTTCTCATTTCTACCGGCCATCTGTTTACGGCGGAAACAGGAGCTAAAGTCTCGTCTTAATAAAACCAACTTCTCTCTGTTGTGTTGAGATTTGAATGGAACCGGATCTCACAGGAGTCTGCAGACCTCACATCTAACACTGAGGGTGTTCAGACTGTTCCAGCTCACTGTGACTGTTTATTATCAGGCTTAGAAACTTTTTTGTACAATAAAAATATTGAAAAGAGTTATTTTACAATAAAATAATCTACGTAATCCCAATAAAACGGTCTAATTTATTCTATAATTTATTTTCGTTGTATGTATACCATTGTGTACGTTGTTTGCTGGTCAAGAAAAGAAACTGAGTCGAAAAGGTGACTGAATAATAAATAACCGAGGCTGAAAGTAGAGGGCGGGACAGTCAAGAAACTTTAAAATAAAAATCAACAGTGAAGAGTCACAAAAAATTTCATTATCATATAAAACAAATAGAATCAACACACGCAGCCCAACATACATAATCCTTTTTGGTTCTTGACTTTAGTTCAGCACTGTTGCTTGGACAGCTCCAGCACTAAGAGCCAGGAGCAATCCTGCACATCCACTACGAAAATTATACTATTATCTCTGACTTTTCTTTTTTGTCTTCTGTGGTTACATTTAAGGTGGTAGCACTGTTTTCTTTAATGCTGATTCGCTACTAAAGAAGTTTATCTTATTTGAACGTTTGTCTCCCTGTGATAGTCTGATGTTGATCCGTTCTGAAGACTAATTGGTAGCCATTCACTGACAGTTCAGATGAGTTGCTCAGTTGAAACTCATTTTTTGAAACTGAGATAATCTGTGTAGTTAAATGAATCCAAAATATTTCTAAAACATCAGTTGTTATGTCATGAAACAGTTCCGTTCTGTAGACCAATCAATGAACTTAATGTTTGAAAAAAATAAAACAAGTGCATTTACAGATTAAATCTGGCCATTGGTGATACCAAAAACACCATAATTTGGGTTCATACACGGGGGCTGAACCCCCCTACTAAAGCATCGCCTGTAATTTGCCACCCATGATTTAAAGATTGGAATCCTAATCCCATCAAACATCTGCGTTTGTCCCTCTTTGTTTCTCACCGCTGGATAAGACAAACAGAAGCGTCCACCATCGAGGCAAATCAAACAGACCACATGTCCACCTACTAATGCTGGAAACAACATTTATGAAGCAGGAAAACCTCAAACTCCGTCAGATCGAAGGACAACTGAAAGATTATCATTTAAAAAAAATTGTTTCACTCAGTCGAGCCACTGAAACAACCTCTCTTTTACAGAGTATGTGCATCGGTCTCGTAATCCCAACACAATAAAGCTCAGGTTGTGGTGACCCCACAACCCCATGTGCCCCTTCAACTGGGAAACCACAAAGGCCTCATGCTGGCAGCGCGGTGTTCCAGGTTAGCTAGGCTCTGATGAATCGTCATTGGTCCTCTTGCCCCCCGCGTCTATTCCATAACATCATGTTTTGTTTTAGCATGAGAAAGGAGAGACTGCAGTCAGCTTACAGCACATCCGCCTCTCTGATGCGTTTGAGGTTTTGTCTCTAAAACAAGAAAGAAGTTCTAGAGGGAGCGCTGAGGTGCTCAAAGCTTTATCGCGACCTGCATCTCACTCTGATAAGCCTGTAATTAGGAATCCTTTGTGGCAAAGTTTCAGGAGCGTGTAGGCCTCCTTCACTCACAGCACCCATAAACCAAGAAGCAAACCTGAAGAGGTTAAAAGGTTTGAGAAGGTTTACAAGCTTTAAAAAGCAACGAATTCCATAAATTGATCAGAACATCACACCTTGTTTTTGTTTTACCCTGAGAACAACATTTTTATGACCTGAGGCATACTTCATGAATAATATCTGTCTTTCGCTATAGTTTAAAGCAGGACTGGCCGATATATTGACTTTACTGTATACCGCGATATTGCTTTTTTAGTTTTTATTGACATGTTTAGCAAAATATTTCACAGATAAGATCATTATATCCATGGCATAAAACGGCAGCGTCCCTGTTGCCAAACAACTTGTTTTTTCCATCTTTTGTCTCTGCCTCTATGTGTTCTGTGCACTTTAGTCATTTAAGGGCAATTAAAATCATTTACTGTGCGTTTCTATTTATTTTGAAAGAACAGTGTTAAATACACACCTATTAAATAAGCAGAAATGTTAACATTATATCTTTTTAATTGTCCAGTCAAACCGTGTAATAACTTTACATTACTTTAGAGAGTTAAATAACCTCATCAAAGCTAACTTGATAACGTCAGTATTACAAACTTAAATACGCTATCATGATATATTTGGAATCTCTCTCTTTCTTTCTGTCTCTCTCTCTCTCTCTCTACCTCATCCCCCGCCACACACACGCACATACACGCGCGTGCACAGGCTCAGCAGTAAGGCTTTGGGACTTGGCACGCGTTCAGCTCTTTGACGCTCTCATTTTGAACAAGCTCTGATTTTTCGTTAAGACCAAAATGAATTTCGTTTAAGGCTGATATATACAAACGAATTTTACAGTGAATTTTCCCCCTTTGTGTTATTAGCCCTTGGGTGGGTGATTAAACTACCTATGCCAGAGGTCACGATTGAAGTGAACATAATGTTCCATTAAAAAGGCTGTTTTATTATTTTTATTATTATTATTTTACGTAAACAGAGATCAAAACAATGCCCTCGATTCTAATAAACTATTTAATGAAAAAAGATAAATCACACCTATGAAATATTCATAACCTCAACAAAGTCTTTAGGTAATGGAGCAAACTAAATGAAAGTAAAGTCCCTCAGAAAATTAAAATAGGTGGCCATTGGTTTACACGTGTGTATCCAGTACAATAAATTACACTAAAACAGCCTTTATCAAACACGCCCAAATACTCTGCTCCAGTTTCATTAGAGGGTATATGTGAATCAAAGAGATCTGTAATAGGAGCATGGTGGTGAAATTCTAAATGTTGTCTAGATTTGTTTATATTTTAAATTATGGCTATACTTTGCGAGATTTCTGAAGTAATGAAGTAGAGTATGCCAGTATTACAATTCTCACTGTGCTGAGTCTCATGGGAGATAGAGCTGAGCTCTACCTAATTCTGCTGCAATTACACCTGTGTGAGTGCACTAGACATTCAGATGTTTCTGAAGATCTGCTGCCTTCCATCTACAAAATATAGGGGACACTGGGAGTTGCAGAGACTACGAGACAATGGGCTCTGTCTTCTAATGGCTGCAAATAGAAGAGCTGCAATCCGATCTGTAGTTTCGTAACGATTGTTACAGTTCACTAGTTCATTACAGTTACAATCTAAAAATTAGTCCGTCATATCCACGATTTCAGTATGCACAATAATTGCATGCATTTGAGTCCCGTGCTTTTGCTTCCCCTCATCCGCATTTGGTAGTCTGAACCAATGTACAGCTCATTTGCATATGCAAATTAGGGTTAATTGCAAACCCTGTCAGGCGATTCATAGGATACGTCAGTCCGCCATTTTTTTCCTTTCTTGGACCAGAAGATTTTGCTAATCTGGCAGCAGGGACTCAGACTTGACGTGATTCAGAAAAACGTGTTGTTCTCAGATGAGACCATTTTGACAACAGCATAACAGTTTCAGTGAGAGAGGCTTACTTAAACAAGAAGAATATCTAGCAGTGGCTGTGACAAGAACCACGCAGCCCACAACCATGTGGGTAAAATAAAATAAATAAAATAACTTATAACACAGCTCTTGGGATTTGATCTGTTAAACGTTTTGCCCTTTTTCTGGCAACGCAACTCAGACAGTCTGCCAAACAACTACATTATTTTAATTTTGTCACACTTTTAAGACAAATAATAGAAGAATCACTTTTCCCCTGAAAATAATTAGAATGGATAGTTTTTTGTAAAAGACATGGATAAGTGTGAAGAGCCTTTACGTACAATGAATGTTCCTATAATATGAATTATTCTACAAAGAGCCTATAAATTGATGAATTTATGATTTTACTTCATGAAGGTTCTTTATGCTCTTAAAACCTTGTTTCAAACATGGTCTTGGAACCAAATGAAATACATTACTCAAAAAACACTTCCTAACAATAAATGATTGTGGTTAAATTTTATTAATACTTGTTGCTATGTCAGAATGCATTTAGGTGGTGTCCCTTTAGTTTATTTCAATTGTCCTCATTGGAGTATTTAATAATTGCTCATGTAAGGGAATATGGGCTTATTTGTAAACTGGTGAATGAATTACAATGTTTACTAAAGAAAGATAGACAGTACATATAAAAATGTCTTTTTTAATTCATTTATTGTATAGTCGTTGGCTACCAGAAAAATAACCTGAGTCTGATATTCTGTTGACTTCAGTGTCAAAGTCACGTTACTCATTTTCTGAATGGACAGTAACACATTTTCTGGGCTTTCGAAGGAAGTGAAGTACAGATAGAGCTTCAGGAAATGTTCTTGCCACTTGTTCCAGGTTGCTATGAGGTCTGATGGAGGAGGTTTGTGCTCAGCTCGCTCCCACAGAGTCCCGACAATATGGTCAGATTTAGGAGGACAAAAGATGAAGTTTGAGCTGCTGATCACGTCTCCAAACCTGGCGGACAAAACAATGGCCCCCAGTTTATTAAGAACAGAGAGAAGCCAATGACACATAGGCGAATGCTCTGTGTGCACAAAACACGCCTCCCTGTGCGTAAATAACATGATGCAGCTGATGAATTTCTCTTATCTGCAAACAGCAAAAATTAACACCTAAAGCATTTAAGGTCCATCTGAACACGAGTAAAACGCTGTTTGAGTTCATTCAGCTCTGCGGATTTTGCGCAGTGAAGGCACAATGACTAGAGAAACTGCGAACCGATTATCAGCTCTTAAAACTGCCTTTACAACTGGATTTAAACTCACTGGACATCATCACACTATCACAGGACAGTGAGGACACACAGCCTTCACCTTTCATTCGGAGTACTGGTACGCCAAATATACCAGTTAAGAAGAAAAAAACTTAAACCTAAAGTAAAAATGAGGCAACGATGCTAAGAAAAATGGGAGAAT
>JBBPCX010000006.1:10369046-10393211 GCA_037974365.1 Hydrocynus forskahlii
TATGTTTTCATTTGCATTTGTTAATTGTTCATATACGCGAAATGAACACAAGCTCAATTTGCCTGAGCTGAATAAAGGTCTTATTTCATTTGAAGTCTTTGTAGAATCGTGGATATTTGTACAATGAATGGAAACATGATAGAATCATACACAGATTTCAGCGGGGCTGAAGAACAAAACCGTTTTATATAATTTTCAGCTGAAATATTTGTAAATGATCTATTAACACCGTTTGTTCATTTAGTAAGACTGTTGTGAGCTTGGAGTTTCTAAAGTACCCAGTCCAGTGAGAGGAGCAGTCTTTATGAAACATTAACCCTTTCGGCTCAGCTCAGCTCGTGCAGGGTGGTGTGAGACGGATTGGTGGGATCTGCACAGACTTTACGGGCCGATTGGGAAAGATTAGCCGAAGGTTTGGGCCTCATTCTTGGATCATGAGACGCAGCTAACCAGCAGTTCTGAAAGAGAATAAACATAACAATGTTTTCCGCAAAACCCAAATATGAGGGAGTTTATTTCTGTCTTCCTCTCTGTTTCTCCAGAATATTCGTTGCACACACACTGACGACCAGGAGCCCAGAGTAGAGGTAACACACACACTCACGGGCACATACATACACATACCCACACGCAAACACACACTCATAGACACACACACACACACACACACACTCACACACACTCGCACGCGCAAACACACACACATATATATATATATATATATATATATATATATATATATATGTGTGTATATACGCATATTTATCAATATATTCTATATATAAATATATATATATACACATTTTTAATACAACTGTAAGGGTTTTAAACTCCTCCCAGTCCAGTTGGTGAAATTTTGTTGCTGTGAATCCAGTGAACCCCTGAACTGGGCTTCATATTTAGTGGTAGATAACTCCAGAAGCGAACAACTCACGGTTGTATTAGGGTTCAAATCATGACGTGCTAAATGTTAAATCTTTGTCCAGGTGTGACCAACTGTTTTACACCTTTGTTGTGCGTGCACATCAGTCAGCTTCACTTCATCACTCCATTCAGACTGTCGATTCTCTCTTCAATTAAGTAAATATTAATATTTCATGTATGAAATTGACCAAATCGGCAACATAAAATTAGTAAAAATTTCATTTTAAATTTAAAATATTACAAAACATGCTGCTGCTGTTGATACAAGCGATTTACTCTTTTCTTCTACACACACACACATATCCACACCAGTTTATCCTGGCACCAGTTAGTTTTCCACCCCTATTTTTCCCTTACAATGGAAGCCAAATGTCTACAACAAGCTTTCTACTGTACTAAAACAAATAATGTGTTATTATTATTATTATTATTATTATTATTATTATTATTATTATTATTATCATCATACACTAAAAATGTTTCGCAAAAATACAACGAATCCACATGCGGATACATTACATTAGAAAGTAAATAAAGAGATTTTAGAAGAAATGTCCTCTTATTTTGCAATGATACCATAATGTAAAATTTTATTAGATTATTATGCTCATGGGGTGAAATTAAATAATTTTTTAAAAAGATTATTGTAATTTTGTACCACTACTACTACTATATTATTATTATTATTATTATTATTATTATTATTATTATATAATGTGCTGAAATGTGCCGTATATATTTATATATAGGCTAACTGTATTATCCAGAGTTACGTTGCATTTATTTGTTTTGTGTGTGTGTCTGTGTGTGTGTGTGCGTGTGAAATATTTGTTTGCTGGGCTTCTTGATTCCTCCTTTAATGTCACGAGCGTCACGAGGCTAATGGTGAACAGATAGAGTGAGGACAGTGTGTACTGTAAACAGCTTGCTGGTAGTATTAGCAAAATAATTAGGTGATGGAAGATGGATAGAACATAGTGTAAATGAAAATGTTTGAACTCGACCCAGCGTTGCCATTTTGGCTGGCACGAAAAGCTGTAATGAGTGATTACTCTCTCTCTCTCTCTCCCCCCCCCTCTCTCTCTCTGATTGCAACAACATCTCAGAGAGGGAAATGGGAAGGGCTCCTCACACAAAGGCTTTTAATTGGACCAACTCCTTTTTCATTTGCATATGTACGTGAGTGTAAGAGGGAGAGAGAGAGGGATCGCCCTGTAATAAATAAACACCGCAGTCTTGGCGTTGAATTTGTGGAAAATTGAAACAAACAGCGTTTCTCTTTAGCCCTCGTTCAACTTAGCCAGTGACTTCCTTTCATACAGAAATAAATCTCAGACTTTGCAGGGAGTAACAGAAGCCATCTCTCTCCCAGGGAGAAAAGTCTGCCGTGTGAGACAGAAGAGAACAGTCAGTGTGGTCTCTTCGTGTCTAAAGCCATACAGCCAGATTTGACTTTGACGGCTTGTCCTGCTACTTGTCATGAGCACAGCTCGTCTATCCTGAGAGGATTTAAACGAGCCCATTGAAGAATTAGCCCGTTAGTTAAGGACAACGAGGTGCGATTACTTATAAAAATCAGCAAAATCCACCATCCCTCTGTGAGGGCATGTCAGTGCTGTTCTGTATCTCTGAACCATGTTAACACAATTGGATGTTTTTAATAATCGATTATACAGTGGTTACACCGAATTTGTGCTTTATTGAAGCTGATCTAAAACAATGGACTCAGACCCAGTCCTAATTGCAAAGTTAATCAAACGCTCCTCTATTTTTAGGTCTGAATTTGAGACTGTCTGTTGGAAAAAAGATGGTTGGCCGGAGGGGTTGGCTGTTATCTTTGGTTATCTAGCTGTATGAGTGATGTACATTCTTCATAAAGCTAGATAACCGAAAGTAACAAGAATCCCATTACACACCTGAAAGGCACCATCCACTCAGCACTCCAAGCCCCGCCCCTTTATCTCTGCATCACCTCTTCATCTCTTCATCAGTAGCCAAGATGCAAAATGGACTCTAGAAGTAAGAGAAAAGGTAAGATGCTTTTTAAAGTCGTGTTAAATTATCTGGCACCAAGATGATTAATTCTTTATGGCATCCAATCACAGTGTGCAGAAATCTGTTAGTGCTGCCTACAGGGGCAATGAGTAGTAAGCAAGGAAGGCCTGCCTGTATTTCTCTGATAATTCTGAGCACAGTGCTTTGGCTTGGTTGGTCAAACATGATCATTTTTAATCTGTAATCTCCCGATCTCAGAACACAGGCAGGGGCTTAGTGCAGCGGTCACATGGCCACTTGCTGGAGCCCACAGGTTCCTCTACAAGGACCAAGACCAGTCATCACACTACACCATGGTCTAGCTGGATTATTTAACTGGGAAACACTTCAGCATTATCATGCAATCCATTATCATGCAGTATATCGAATATTACGATATACTGCAAGTGATCTTCATTGTATTGTGAAATTGGTTATTTTGTAAGATTTAGAACTTGGGCTTTCAGAGTTATTCAGTTCATTATTTTGATTGATAAGGGGACTGTGGTTCTCCTGAGTGAATGTCCCTGCTAATTCTATATTTTTGGGGGCCTTTAAACTTTGGGCCAGTGCAAGGAGACAGGCCGCAGTTGTTTGCAGTTCATTTTGTGTGGCTGTTGTAGAGAGGTGGCTGATTGGAGTTGACACTTGTTCATGTTATGAAAGGGCTGGAATGAACCCAGCACTGGGGATGAATATGAGCGGAGAAGCTTGCTGAGATGGTAGTGAATACCGCTGTGTTCCTCACTGTGAGCCACTGGGCAGAGCTGCTGAACCAGAACCACAATGCTGACAGCAGCCATTAGGAGGACAATCCCACGGTCCGAAGTTCTATATATGCCCGAGCCAGCTGGAGGCCTCAGACCAATCGGATCATCACACTTTAACACTTGATCTCATTCAGCGTTGTCTCATTAGCTCTGTGCAGGAAGTTCTACTTACTGGCTGAAGACTTCACCTTCGACCAGATGATAACAAATCAGCATGTTGGATATACTTTAGCTATTTTTATATGAAAAAAGACTAAATTGGGGGCACCTTAATTTGCAACTTGCAAAAAACTGAATCATTTGGGATTTATTGTGTAAAATATAATCCAAACCATCAATACTAGCTGGCACATGAGTAACTGTTATGGTGTGTCTTGCGCAAAAAGCAGGGACAGAGTTTAAGTGCTGTTTGGATGGAGCAGTTGACTGCTCACATAAAGCAGTTGCGTGACTTTTCACATAAACAGTCTCTGCCCTCAGCCATGTAGTGAGGAGCGGCATCAGCTGAGTGGCCATAATCAGGGCGGCTGCTGCAATGCAGCTGCTGCATTGCACGCCAAGGCAGCTTTGATGGCAGGTGAATGAATGGAAGACTCACTTAGAACAGTTCTGTTTTACTTTTATGTTAAAGAAAGCCTTTACTCATCTCCATGTTAGCAAACAGACCTGGAGTAACGTTGCGATCTTTGTAGTCTCAGTGGGGCTTGGCACTTTCTGTCTCGACGTTTACCAGAGCGTGTATGCCAGGGCAATTCCAACATCCATTGAGCAGCATATGCCATCGCTGTGCCAGGAACATACGCCATCTACATAGCCTGGTCTGGCTGGTATGAAAAGCTCAGTGAGTACTATTGTAGTGATTTTTCGTCAAAGTAGAGGCAGAATGGTGGTTGATTACATCTTTTGGGTTACTTTTTAAAACATCTTCTACTCATTCATTCAGTAGTGGTTGGTACAGAGGACATGGGCCTAACTCATGATGTGCAGCAAAGTGATCTGATGAATTAGCTGGAATAGAACCTTCCTCTTTTCAGCATAATCATACAGGTGGCATGGGGTGGGGGACTTAAGCCTTCAACAAGCAGATTTAAGTTCCAAGTGTCAACTAGAATCAGCACTGAGGGCCTCCTCTCTTTGCTTTCCGTCCTCTTTTTGCCTCTACTCCCCTCTTCAGTCAACTGTACTGTCAATAGAGCTAGTTCACTTGTCACACAGAGACAATGGATTGCTTTTCCATCCTTTCACAACTGCTCAGTCACAACTACCAAGCTGTTGTTAGAGCAAAGCTAGCTGATTCTTGCCCCTGTCGGTGCCTTTCTTTCGAGCAACGGAACACACCAACTGAGCCCCAAAATGGCAGCACTGTGGGATAGGAAACCAAGGACTAAATGCTCTTCCCCCTAGTCCCCCACCCTACTGTCGCACCCAAAGAAATGTGAATGTACTATTTAAGCTATTGGCAAAGCCAGTGGGCCCACACACAATGAAGATTAGGTTTTGAGAGCTGCATTAACAGGTTAAGGTCAACATTATACAGACCACATGAGAGGCAGTGTGCAATTCTTATATCTGCAACAGATCATTTCATTTTATTTGATATGAAAAAGGTTTAAAGTGGGTTTTCTTATATTTCTTCTTTGATGTCATTAACAATGGCACATGGAGGTGCTGAAAGTGCATCGTGTCAAATTGTTTGACATGGGCATGTCGTGGCAGGCTTGAAACTCTATGGAGAAAACTTTGTTGCTATTAGCCTTACTGTGGCAAGAAATTAAGAGAAATTAGATAACTTAACATTTAATTTATTCTAGTGTAAACATTATAGAAGGGAACTCATAGAATACATGCCTCACAAATCCCAAGTCATTCTAACCACACAAACTCCAAGCTAATGCATATAGTTACTGTGCATACATATTTGAAGAAACTCACATGTGCTCATGTGCATCTTAAGGAGTCATTTTGTCAAAAGCTTAATGTGCTAAATCAGTGATTAGTCTGCTGAAAAGCCTTTTTTCCCCTTGCCTGTCACTTGGATGGCTGTTCACATATTGGCCAATTGTCTTGCTCTCTCTCCAACACACCTACAGGTCCACTGAAAGCACACAATACCATTGTTACCTCAGCTGTTAATGTCAGAGGCTTTACAATGGTCCCTATTCGCTCTATTTGCATAAGGCACTTTTCTAACAAGGGCCTGGAGAGGGCTTAAGAGTGGGCCCACTTTAGAGAGTTGCTGCAAAAAAATGTCAAGTGCCAATTAGGGAAGGTTTGCTGCCATTCAGCAGGACCCCAACCCTCCAGTTCCACTCCTTACTTTCTCCTATCCAACTCTTTCACACTCTTTCCTCCTCACACTCACTGTGTCCTGAGCCTTCCATCAGCGCCGCCTTAAAACAAAGACAAAGACCTCTCTATCGGCTGCCTGGAGCTATGGAGGACACTTTCCTACGGCTGCAGTGTCTCACTGTATAGATATAAGCTAACAAAGCAGTAACTAACCTCTGTGTTCAAGCTAGGAAACTGACCATTGTCAATGCTTGTAGTATTGCACATCATTGCTGTCCAAAAAAATGAAACAAAACAAAACAAAAAAATGTATCATTTAGAATAAAAAACAATAATGTTTGAAATTATTTGATCACAGCAGCTGGTCTTTAAGGTTTCATGATGAATAAACCAAAAGAAACGCTCCAAAATTACATGGAACAAAACTTTTTAATTTAATTAACTTGCATTAGAAATCAAAAAAGTAAAGTTACAACTTTGGAGATACTTGTATATGTACCTCTGACATACACATAGACATGCCTTGAGCTGTGTTTTGCATGTTTTATCACTAAAGCACTGGGTCTGCTTGACAATATTAAGAGGTTTTATGGGATGGTGAGCGTAAAGCTAGCTTTGTGGCAACTTCTGTTACCATCCAAAGCTGATGCATCACTGACATCTGGTGTTGCTGGAATGCTCTCTGTGGTGTAAACAGTACCTTTGTCCTTTCATTGCATTTCACAGTCAGGCGCACGTGCTGGACATGTTCATAAAAACAAAGAACAACAAGGTCATTTGACAGTGGCTGTGGTGGCTGCAGTGGTTAGCTAATCTAAACAGTACAGTTCTGTAATACCATACATCTGATCCCAAAAAGCAGTGATAAATATATGATTGATTGTTGGTCTTATAAACCAACATCTTACAGAAGGAAGGAAGTCAAGGGTAAGAGCAAGCAATGTTACAATCTCACATAACCCAGGGAAGCCATTTTTGTTCACCCTTGGCCACTTTTGTTCCTTCACACAACGTTTACCTCCGCTGGAAGCCTCCTGCCATCCGAATAGATTTATCCCTTGCTCTCTTTCTTTTTCATTCAGTCTCTCTGTGTAGATTTTTCCCAGCCTTGATTCTCAGATGGTCGGGTCTGATTTGCATGCATTTGCATAATGAAAGTCATTTGCATGCTCAGGGGCAGACTGTACCATGTGAACAGACATGAAAAGGTGTGTGTGTGTGTGTGTGTGTGTGCATGCTTGATTGTGCCTACCCTCTCAGACACTGGCAGCACAGAAAACCCATGTTTATATTTTCTCACTGCTTCTCTATTTCCACTCTTTTCACACAGAGCAGACCTACAAACCTTCTTACTCTCTTAAAGATGCCAGTGAAAGGGAAGGCTAATGTGGAGGATGTTAAGGAGGAGGGGTGTGTTGGCGTTGAAACTGCTCACCCTCCATACGCCCCAATGATGCGTCTCTGCTCTCCACCCCTCCTCTCCCTGACTGCCCCTTCCACCTATCACGAGCGGCAGCCCATGCTTCGCCACCATCTTAGAGCACACTGGCATGAAATGGAAGAGGGAGGAGGAACGAGCAGGTATGACCCACCATTGCTCTCCTTCATTTCATACCCCCCCTGCCCCCTCACACACACACACACACACACACACACACACACACACACAGCCCTAGCTCCCCTCTCACTTTCTGCGTCAAGATTTTTTAAAAATTACAGCAGATGTGTTTGTTAATTGTGAAAATCACACGTTGCTGGTGCTAAAGTGGGCGGGGAGGCATTTTGTACTTGCTTGCATTAAATCATTCTCCATCACAATAGGAGGGGGAGACAGGGCCGGCATCTGCGGGCACAAGTACAGAATAGAACGCCATCAGGGATTTTGCTACCCGTCTTGCTGCCATGCCAGGCATGGTGATGGCGCGCTGCCATTTTGAAGAAAAACGGGAGCCTTTTTCTCTTATCATAAGGCACTGCACTGAAAAAACCTTGCTGTGCTCAGAGATACAAAACTGAAGGAGAGATCACAGATATTCTGAAGAATTCCAAAGTCTCAGACTGCTATTGATAAAACCACAGAGACTGTGAGGATTTTCATTACACAGTAGCATGGCTGTATATAATTCACACTCTATCAAATTTTTTTAGGCTATATTTAGAGGTGGCACAATAAAGAATCAATGAAAAGCAAAAGAGGGTGTAATGTGCAAACCTTTTTGTGTCTTGGTTAATTTTTAGGCAGTTGCTTACCCAGACAAGTCAAGTATTGTTCTTGCTGATGAACTTCTTGTGGCTCTCCATTATTGGGGCCAGGGAACTATAAGTTTAAAACCTGCTTAACCAAAACACCAATTAGAGCTGGCTGGGCACGATTAACTAAAAGAGAGGGGGTAAACAATGCTACCCATTGTCCCACACTCTCTCAGAGAGTGGCCTTTGTTTGGGTCTCCTTGCTGGAGGTCCAGACAATGCCATGGCCCAGCTGATATAGTGCAGGGTAAGTGGCATTGCTGCTAGCACAGTGCAGAGGTTTGATTACAAAGAAAATGGGGAATTTTCACTTAAGCCTGCTGTCTACAAAATCTCTTGAGGATATTTATAGGTTTCTAAATTCGTTCTAGGCTCGGATGTACAGTCAATAGGAAAATCTTTAATTGGTGTTAATCCTTTTTGTAATGTGGAAGTTCTTTAAACTTTAGCAACATTCTTCATAGCTGCAAATCTCTCCCAAAAGTGGTTCATTAAAGAACGATCCCAATAAAGGTTCTTTGGAGGAACCAAAAGTAGCTCTTCTTTGGCATTGCTTCAAAGAACTATGTTTGATTTCATTTGGCATATTTAAGAATGGGAACAGGAGCTTAAGCTGAATTCCATAGTTACTTTGCACACAAGTTCAATTCTTGTGTTAAAATCTGTACACTTTATTCAAGAATTAGTGTTTCGGTTGTAGCTAAAGCCCCTGAAAATGAATTCTTCTTTAGTGTCTGTAAAACTTAAAGGCCGGGCTGGAAGTCTATGGAGCTGAGGCTTTAGTCTGTAATCGGGATGTGTGTCAGTAAACAGGTGGTAATGTGGGGATGAGCCTGGCTTAGAGGGGACTGAGGAAATTATGCACAGCAAAAACAATACAAACAGCAGCGCCTCAGAGGCTCGCTTTAGTGAGATGATGAGGAGTGAGGGCGCAGCGGCAGCTTGCATCCAGGAGCGTGTGGTATAGCTGGGAGGCGACTGGGGCATGGGCAAGGGGGGCAGACAGTGTCATGTCTGCACACTCACGTGCACACAGACACACACATACACACACAAACCCCTCCTTTTGGGACAGCCAAGCAGCTGGTCTCCTGCTCTCCATGCAGGCACCAGCCTTGGGAAACACCAAAGTGAGGGCTCCTCAAAAAACACGGGCACCAGGGGCCCCCCAAAGTCTGAGACTGTCTGGGCTATCCACCCCCCACACCCACCCAGACCTCCCCGCCTTACCCCCCCTTCGTCCCCCTCCTGTGGGGGATGCCGGGGGCCTGGGAAGAACTTGAAGTTCATGGCCAGACCGCCTATTGAGTTGACAGGCCGACTGTTTGCTCAATTCAGCCCCCCATTCAGACCTGAGGCAGGGAGGGAGGGGAGCAGTTACACAGTACCACTGCCATGACTATTCATTCATCATGGACAAGTGAAGGGAGAGAGGGAAATCAAGAAAGAAAGAAAGCAAGAAAGAAAGACAGGGCAACTGAAAAGAAGGGGTGCATAAATAAAAGTGAGGATTCTATGTGCCGTGTTTGGCTCAAAGACAGTTGTGCCCACCAACATACCCAGAATCTAAACAGACCCTCTTTCTGTGGCACACCCCTCACACCCCCTTCTGCCCCCTCCCGTCTCTCTTCCAGTCCTGCTGCCCAGATTTAACAGGGCGCGTGCTGCGGGTGTAAATTCACCTCATTCAGCTCAGTCTACAATGACAACAGTGTGTCATCCATTTCCTTCGGTCGCCATGGCATACCCTCACCCTCATTCTCAACACTTATCTGTACTTCCTCTCACCCCTCAGTTCACACAGGCTTTCTTCCCCCGCCCCCATTTTCCATCACCTGCAGTTACAGCCTCAGCCTCAGTCAGAAAGCTCTTTCAATGCTGATCTAGCTACAACATCTCCTGTAGCTATTCTAAGAAAGTGCAAAGCAAATCCCAAATGAGTGCAAAAGGGCAATTTGTTCCAACCATATCAGCAGCACTGAAATGTTAGTGAAGCATCATTTTCCAGGCACCACTATCACCTGTGTGTGCTAAACCACTGAGCTCCCCTTTTGGAGTGGCATAACTATTTTAATACACTTAGATTACTTTTAATGGGTATTAGAATATAACAGACACCAGATTCATGAATAAACTCCACCATTCCAACTAGGAAAGGACGTGTTTCTACCTGTGTTAGTAAAAAAATCAGAATCGGAAAACTTTGTTGATCTTGGAGGAAACTGCTTAAGCTATGACTGCTCAGAGACCCAGAGAGACAAGAACAAAAGTTCAAATAAAAATCCCCAGAAAATATTCTGAAAATGCTCTGTACTAAATACACTATGCTATATGCATAAAAACCTGTGGTCAGTAAGAGGGATGGGTTTAAATACTAGATAAATAATACATAAATACAGACAATTATGTTGAAGTCATTTATTTGTTAACATAAATGGTTTGGAATGGTACTCCCTACCAAGTCTGTTGTTGTATGTAATAGTGACACAAGTATTGCACATGATAATACTATTGCATACAGAGTGACATAAGTAGTGACATGAGTGACATAAGTAGTGATATTGCACATGAAAACTGTTTGCTAGTTATCAAGACATGCCTGAAGGATAAAGAATGATGGCACTAAGCAGTTTTTAAGACCTGAATGCTGTCAGTTCAGCATTTTTGGATTATTTGCATGATCATGCTGGTCAGATACTTCTCCAGACAATTTCACCTTCAAATCAGTGCTGAGTGAACCAGAAGGAATGGTGCTTGTATCATTACCAGTGACAACAGTAGGACCAGGTCTGACCACATGCCTGTGTTCGCCTTGACCTTAATATCTTAAGTTGCTGTGCAGGAGAGACTGAGTTTCCTCTGTAGTTTGATTCAGCACCTCAGGCTTAGGAGCAGTCACATGCAACCTCTTTGCTTTAGTCTCAGAGCGTACCAAGCGCCGAGATGCCTTCAACTTCGCCCTCAATCCTTCACCTGGCATACTGTGCATGAGCTACAAGTCCACAAGTCTCAGCATAGACTGCATTCAAGACATACTGATATAAAAAGTCTTCAAGCTATTCAGTCAAGTACAAATGCTACAATAAAGTGCTTGGTCCAAAGATGCATTGACATTTAGGTGTTTCAGGACAGGATGCTTTAGGTGATTAATGAGTGAAGCCAATCTAGTTACTGTAGACCACGATCCATTAACTAGATTTGGGAACACATTGATCTACAGTACATTTGAGCTGATCTCCAGCATTATTCTTGAATAGGACTGTATATCTATACTCTTTCTAATGTTCTCTCCCTCTCTTTTGTTTTAGGTGTCAGAGAACTAACAGATCGCTTGAACGAATGACACAGAAACATGGCTGAAAAATCAGTCTGTGCTGATGAAGAACTTCGATGCCTGCACCACTACATTGTGTGCCCCAACATTTTAACGATGCAGCACTTTAAAATGCAAACCAGTTTTTGTTGTTATTTTGCATAATTAATATTTTAGCATTCTTGTCCTTTTTTGTGTGTAAAGGTTTTAAAATTCTGAAATTCTAACATCAGTTGAATAACAGGTGACAAATGTGGGACAGTAAAATAAGTAAAGAATGGGGACAGAAGGATAAAAAGCTCACTCAGGTGAATCAGTAGAATCATGTGTCATTACATTTTTATGTAGATGCTACCCTAACTCATTGGAAGTCTATAGACCTACACTGAAATGAAAATCAAAGGGAATCCTTCATGTATTTAGTATACTCTTACCAATAGTTGTATTAGAGATTGAAGGATGAAGTCCGTATGATATATGGCTTTCAAGGATTCTGTTGTAAATTAATCTCTCATCATTTTAGAAAAGATAACCTTTAGTATTGTGGTCACACATTCAAGTGCGTGTTATAGGAAAAGAAAGATCTAGTAAAATGTATTTAACCCAGGTCAAGACAATCTGCCTATCTAATCTGCCTATACAGACACTATATGAGCAAATTGAATCTTTAGCATAGAGCACTTTACACATTCATATAACCCTTTTTTCCTCTGTTTTATTTGATGTTACAGACAGACCACAAGTGCTACAAATGAGATTATGTTCTGTGTGTAGCATCCTTGTATCCCTCAGTTATAGCTGATCACAAACTCATACTTATAGTTCAAAGATCATTTCCAAGAACAGCCTGCTCTATGGATAAGGTCGACCTCATGAATTAAGTATATGAATGTGAGACCCATGGCCGGCATCAGTGAAGGGTACTGCACTGTATTGAGCAGCTCTGTGTGTTAACAGTTACACACCTGGTGTAGAGAGAGCTGTTTTCTTTATACTCTATGCAATTGCGTTGGACTTGCAATCAACAAGCAGCAGTATAGGATCTGTCCTGTACAGCTAGAACTTCCACTATTCATATTACAAAGCAATATTTTAAGCAAGTTAATAGTGACACAGCATTCATTTTAGACAGACAATGTAAATGGTTGTAATTTACATTGTCTTTACACAATTAAAAGGCAGTTATAAACTTTTATTATGGCCATTTCAATTTTTTCAAATTTTATTTTATTTTGTCCATTTAGCTTGCACTATTGTGATGGATGCATCTTTGCTATTAGAATGTAAAGGACTTTTTCTTTCTATATCATTTAAACACTAATGACTAGTGTTAAAAGTACTTCTTTTTAGAATCAAGCTTGGGAAGAGGCAAATATATATTTTTTCACCGTCTATGCAAATTATTTAGCATTTTGTTATTTTGAAGAGAATTGTGCAATCTGTGTTTGAGACTCATTAGTTGTTGCGGGACATTGATGTCCTTAAACTTGTTTTGAAGGTAATCAGAATTTTAGTCAACCTGTATAAGTAATGCAAGTGATTAATATTTAATAACTATTAGTACAAGGAATAAAGATAATTTACTATGCAATATATGTATATCTTGATCATGAATATTGTTTAAATGAGATTTTTAATTATTCAACTGTTTGCACTACTTTGATAAGTGTAAAAATGATCTATGCAAATATCTTTCTGTCCTCTTACTTTTTTGTAGTTTGTTTTTCTGTTCTTTAAGACTAATGTAATTAACATGCTCCTATAGGCTGCCATTTGTGCCTTATGCTATTTTGTCCTACTATGGATACGAATAAAAGTTTACAAACACACAAAAAAAAGAAAACTGTGTTTTTTTTCATTGTTATAGATAAACTAAATTGTTTTAGGCAAAGAATGTCCAACATGGTTCTTAAAATTTTTATGTGCGTAATATATGCATCTGCTGAACATATACATCTATGAACCTGCAAGATGTGCCTATGTAATGTAATAGATTCTACTTGTTTTAATACACACAGTGAATGGTTTTACAAGCAATGGTATGGGTGTTTACAGCCAAGATGTCTGCAATAAAACAACAAGCTTGCTGAATTAATATGTGCAGCAAATGTTATACAGTCCTCGTAGCCATAGCCAAGTCACAGTTCTCTGCGTGGTTTTATGCTTGCCTCCCTTACTTTGAACCATTTTTTTTCTGTAACTTTGAACCATTTATTTCTGGGGCTCTAGAAGTTTAATCTCACTGTATGCTGTGCTTGAACTCAATAACCCTTTGTTTACAATCTAAAGTCCAAATATCCTACATGGTATTTGTCTGGAAGGGCTCAAGCAGAGTTGAGTCTATAAAGCGGCATAGATGGTGACCTCTCCCCTCTGTCTGTGTTTCTTGGCTGCTCTGAGAGACCCATAATCTAATGGTTGTGTTGTCAGGGGTCCAGGAGAGAGGGTGCATGCATGTACTGTGCAGTGTAATGATGCTGATATCAAACACATTTGGGTGAAACACTGCCATGAAACAATTTAAGGCACAGAACAGGATTAGACCTGGCTGCCCTGCTGCACACTTCACCCCGAGCTGGGTCATCTATAGGGCAAGAGCCAATTATTTTATTGCCAGCTCTTTTCCCATTTTTTCTGCACTCCTAAAATAATTGAAGTTTTTAAATTGTTATTATACAAAATAAAGGAAAACATTCAGTTAATTAGAAACATTACATAATTTTTGGTTCTCTAACCCCTTAAATGCCTACAACCAGACAGTGTTTCCAGACTCCCATTTTCCACTCCTACAACCTAGGAATAACACAGCTGTTTTGCACAATTTTCAACAGACACTCTAGACACTCTTAAACAACATGTAAAGTTTCTTTACCAGTTTGTGGGTTTTTTCAAAAATCTTTGCCTGATGTGAAGGCTCTTTAAACTTTAAAGATTTTTACACTTACACATGTGCTTTACAAAGATGGTTCTTTAAAGAACCCTCTACTGAAATGTCTTTTAGGGCATGCAATGCAAACCTGTGAGTTTAAAAGTTTCTTCACACTTGCAACCAAAAAGACGTGCAATGGATGCATGCGTTGGTATGTGTAAAGATTCTTGGAAAAACAATTAAATTGCTAAAGAACATTTTACAATATGGAAAAGTTCTTTATACCTTGAAAATGTTCCTCACATTCATATATCTCACAAAACAGTTCTTTTGGGAAAGTCCCGAAGATGCAATGTATGTATACATATGTGATTCATGTCAGGATACTTTAGAAGATTGTGGATAGATCCTATGAACAAGATCTATATGCGTTACAATGTAACTGATCTCCAGAATTTGTCTGCAAAAACAACAGTACTTTTTAGACAGTACTATTCCATTTCAAGTAGTGTTTGTGTATCTGATGAAGCACTGCAAGATCCATTATGATGCCAGAGTACTGGCCATGCTATCTCTGGGAGGGTAGAATGGCCTCCCTCTCCCCCCATCTCTCAGTATGATGCAAGCCAACACAGGCATCTGTTAGTTGATGCTAGTGTTCTCCTCCAAGCACGTTGAGTTGTCTATTAATATTGCCTTGTCATCTGTTTGGAAAGATGTGATGGTTCTTCACATGGCTCTGAGGAAGCATGTGTGGCCCTCCCAGCATCAGTAGTATTTTGTGACAGGGGAATCCTAGCTTGCAGGTGAAAATGGACTTGACTAAATTGGGGTAAATGCAAATAAACAAACAGAAATCAGAAAATAGCTGCAAGTTGCAATGTTTTCAAATGGTACAGTGTGTAGTTTCAGCTGTGAAGATCTGCTTCTCAGTACCTCTTAGTCTGCAGTTCTGTACTTCAGCTTAATATTGTGCATAGTATTTTAGATCTTGAAATTCAGTTGCATCTCCTTCTGTATATAACAAGCTTTTTATTTCAGATGCATGTATCTAATGTGTCCTTGCCATGTTCACATACATAAAATGTAAATGTCTTAATAAATGTTGGTTATCTTTCACTGACAGAATCTTAGTCCTGCTGGAGTGTGTTTGTTGAGGTGGTCGCTTGTCTGAGCGCTGTATTCGCTTCCTTCACAGCATGATTAGCATGCTAAAGCGTAAGCGTTCAGGAGCCCATTATGTGAACTGTGAAGGGAAGCTCTCTCTCTATCCTCTTGTTTACCAGTTGCCAGGACACCGAAAGAGCATCTATGGGTTGAGCAGAGGCCTGTGCCAAGAGTGAACAGTTGATTTGCTCTTTTAATTACTGAATAAGTCCCTTGATTGCTAATACAGTGGTTATCACCTGCTGTTGGTGGGAGAAAGGCATTGTCAGTGACCATCAAAATGGCGAACTGTGTGAGTAGTGAGGGAAATGAGTGATCAGTCAGGTTTTGGCCGGGATAAAACCTTTCATACCCTTGTAATTGTGCACTAATAGGAAGCTGGGCTGGAGTGGATTGATATCCTTAAATGGCCATTATCCAGAATTCTGAGTACATCATTATGGCATAAGCTAAAGGGTGAATGGAGAACACAAAACATGCTAACACTGCGAGAAGGAATTCTGAAAATATATATTGATTTAAGGTTGCTACTAATCCAGAAAATTTTAATCCAGGATTTTGGTGGTCTGTGCAGGTAAAGGGTGTTTTTCCAGACAAGTATTTTCAAATGTTCATATACTTTCCCATTTCTTAAGTAAAGTCAAACAGTTAATTAATTAGGTGTCTGTGAATTTTATAGGACTGAGATGGGAACCCTTTAGATGCCCAGATTGCTAAAAAAAAGGTCCAATCCTTGATGGCTCTGTTGTATGGAATTTTGGTATTGCTGTGAATGTTTTTGAACTACGCAGCACTAACCTGATTATATGTTGAAACACTAACAGCTGCTTCTGTTGAAACACTAATGTTATATTAAAACATAATGTTGGAAAGTACAACTCAAACAACTTGTGAGTCGAATGCAACCTTAATGACAGTATTATTTCTTTGCAAAAGAGGCAAATGAATGACTTGATGAATGAACAAGTGTATGTAAATTAGAACAAGAGTGAGCGAGGGAGAGACGTTAGTGTATGGATGTGTGCTCTCTTATTTGTTAGTTGAGTGGTTGATTCTATTACATGGAGTGCCATTACATTTGCCCGGTCGACCATCAGCAGCCAGGGGACCTAAGAAACGTTTCCAGACAGAAGCCTCTTGTAAAGACAGCCATCATCCATCACTCTGCTGGCCTAGCCCTCTCCCACCACACTTTCTTTCTCTTCTTTGTGTGCACTTCTCTCCACTAAGTGCCTAATTCAATCAATCATTTACCTCCACTGCATTTCATTCCTACAGCATCAGTTGACTGAGGACATCTACATTCACTGTTGACTGCAATAATTTGCTTACTTTGGGGCCAGATTCAACAGTAAGCACTCTTTGAAAACCAACCCAAGCACAAGACAGCAGTTCGGGGACAAGCTCGAGCAGAATCTGGTGCAGTCTCCTACACTCTTACAAGGTTTTTCACACTTCCTCACATCACATTTGCAAAAATGATTCTTACAAGTATACAATGAAAGTTCTCCAGAAGAACCCTTTTAGCACCTTATCCAAAGTCATTCTGTCTGGGTTCCAAAGGATGGCTGCACCGTGGAATCTGAGCTCAAATTAACTCAAAAACCAACACTAAAATAAAAATACAGATAAAATAATTTTGTAAACAATCTTCAGATGCAATCTAAAGTGCTTCAGATGCAATCTAACAATGTTTATTCTAAAGTGTATTACACTGCTGGCTATTGAGAATTTCAGACTGTAAAATGGATTTACATACAAGAGGATGTTTATTTTTCTCTTGATATGAAAATATGACTTAGTGGTGAATTAAAGAATTTTAATCCCACAGTGCTCCTGATATTTATTTCTAATAGTCAGTATAACTTAAATTCTTGCTGTTTTCTATGAACACCTATGATTCATCAATATATGAAAAGACACATGTACCATGTTAAAAATTATGATAGACTTTCATCCACAGAATATAGGTAATGACATTTTGATATTTAGGGTCCCATTCATCATTCATCCTCATTTCAGTAATAAGTATCACATAAAGATGGCCTTTCTGACAGACGCACTCCAGCTGTGAGAAGTGTCTGAGTCACTGTCTGCACGCCTTGCAAATTCCTGCATCAATGTACGGCGACTAAAGTCAATCCACTAAAACAAAAGAGCAGGAAACCTAAGATGGAGGGTGTGGGAAAGGAATTTACTCTGTGCATTCGGATTATGGGAAAACAAGCTGTCCCATGGGGCATTTGTACGTAGATGGGGTCTCCCGGGCCCACCAAGCCAGCATGAATGACGAAGGCCCTGCTGCTAGGAGAGAAGACCGTGCAGTGGGTGTGAAGAGTTAATGCCGACAGCCAAACAATGGAAGTTTCGGGCCGACAGGGAGGAGCATGGCCTGAGGTCAAGGGGACCTAAGGGGGTTCAAGTTCAAGGCCATTGTCGCCGTCTGGCATTTTAAATAAGAGCCGACACACATGCACACCCCTTATTCAGACTTTTCCCAACATTAAACTCAGACCAAATACATGCTTGCTTTTGTTTCTCTTAGAGCAGAAGAGAACAGAGTGAGGGCACTGCACTGTCAGCTCATTAATGAGACTCTATGCAAATGCATAGCTTCAGCAAGTGTGAGAAAGAGTTGTCCTGCACAAATTTGGCTGGTTAAATGTTGGATTCTTAATCAATGATAGTTGGTCATATAGACCTTAACCCTCTTTACCCTACAGTGGACAGTGGATTGCCTTTCTGCATTCCACTGTAATAGCTGTAGATGGCTATAAGAGATCTTCAACACAAATCACATTTTAGGTTGTTACATGTTTGGCATTTTTGCAGTGTTCAATATGTACAAAATGTTTTACACATTTATGAATCCCTGTTTCTGCCCTAGTGACGCAGAGTCTTACGGCTTATACAACAAATTAGTATTAAGGATAGGTTACGTTTTATAGTACCATTAAATTCAATATGCAAAACATGCTTACCTTCAATATTTCAAATTACACTTAACAAATTTGCTGTACCATCAGTCTCACCAGAGCTATCATAACCTCAGTATCACAACAGTGCTGTAACTGACTTTTTATTAACTTCATTGATAACCTCAGCAATATAAATAAAGGTATCATTAAATGCACTTCAGTATCACAGTGTTTATTTAAACTTCTTTTCAAGAAGTTGTTTCCCCTTATGGAAGTTCATGAATGGAAGAGAAATGAAAATATCAGGATGAAAAAATAATCAGTCTATCTAGAATAAATATACTGTTTCTCACTCACACTTAATCCACACTAGGGTCGCAGATACCTGGAGCTTATCCTGGGCCCAATGGGCGCAAGGCAGGGACTCAGAATGATTGGGTCTTGAATAAATATATGAGATATAAGTATAAAAACAATGGTATGGCTGTACTGTACAGCATAGTCTACTGTATGTTTTGAAAATGTGCTAGGTGCTTGAATATTAATTTTTTAGTACATGTTTGGTCAAATTTCACAACCTAAAGTAATAATAATATTCTGTTAAAAAGCAAAGTCAGGAGGCGTTGAGAGAGCATTGTTGGGGGAGACGATTAATACTTCAAATACTGAAGCGGACACACTACCCCTGCCCCCACAGAATCCATATATGGTTTAAGATGTAAATCTTTTAAAATCTTTGTATGACTGTTTTTCATATGAAGCCCAGTTCATGTTGCTTCACCAATGAATCAGCTTTGGCAGGCAATGAATCTCATTCAGTTTTTATTATGGATGCACCGAATTTTCAGCCACCGAATTTTTTTTTACGCGACGGAAACAGTGATGACGCAACCGCAGCCTGCACGCGCCAGATTGGATTAGAGTCAGCATGTCTGGAAGAACACGCGGAAAGAAAGACACGCGGAAAGCCGCTTGTAAAGCGCGCAAGGTATCGCCCCGGGCGCTGTGCTCCTGGCTGCCCGCTGCTTCACTTGGTGAATGGTTTAAATGCAGAAGTTGAGTTTCGTGCTGTTCACACTGTGTGCTGTGGTGTGTTCACGTATGACAGAACGTTCACTTTCCATCTGTGTTTTTGAAAGGTTTTCCAGTGATTAAGGTTAATATATGGGCTATCAGTCTTTGTTTTAATACACTATTTTGTTATAGGCCTACAGAGAATATCTTTCAACAGTTTTTAAAGCAATTGTTCTGAATGCAATTTGTTCATGCACCTCAGTCAGAATATTAAAATGCACTTGAATTCACTAGTTTTATGAGTGAAGATATTTAACTGTATAATATTTCAGCTAACTTGCTTTTAGGCTATTCATGAGTGGGGTCAAGTAACATATTTTATTTCAAATTTTATTTTATATTGTGCATTGTTTGAATGCTAAATAAATATTTCCATAGTATTGTAACAGGTTTATTCTTTTAATAATTTAATAATAATAATTTCTTTCGGTTTCCGGTTTCGGTTTTCGGCCAAGTGTTTCCTCGTTTTCGGTTTTCGGTTTCGGTCCAAAAACATCATTTCGGTGCATCTCTAGTTTTTATAACTTGGCACACCATATCAGTGTTTGATACCAGTTTGTGTCGATGTACAGAGATGCTGGTTATTGATTACCTACTATATTTCTTACTTCAACCTATCAAAGAAATGTTAATGAAAATGTAGCTGGAGCAGATCTTTTTAGCTATATATTACTTGTATGTGGGTATGATGAGATGATTATATTTATATCGAATAAGAAATGACAATGCTGAACATCATTTGTTGTAAGTTTGTTAAATATCCACGTTCTTTCTTTCTAATTATAATGCCATTTACATTTATGCAGACATTTATGCAGACATTTATGCCAGCTGCATTTTACGCCAGCTGCATTTTATAGGCATACGTAGGGGTTTGGGCACTCCTGGTCAAATTACATTTTGCCCGGAGAACACACTTCATTTTAAGGCCTGAAGCATGAAAACGAACACACTATCACAATGGCTCTTAATTTAAGGAGTAAATAGTACAAATGGGTGTGGAGGGAGGACTACATACAGTATATGAGGTATAAATGGTTCAGGAACATTATCAAAAATGGATTTCCAAAAGTGCTGATGAAGACATTTTTATTGTGATGTGCACAGCAGCCTTCCTTGCAAAGCAAAACATACGCACACACATGCAAAAACACTCACACGCACACACACACAAACACACACACACACACACACATGCAGACACACACACACACACATACATAGAGAGACATACACATACACACAATCATGCAGACTCAGAAAATGGAGGCAAATGCTCAGTGGTGTTGTAGTACTGCTGGCAGTGGGCCCGGTGCCATGCAGCACCTCTCCATCACTCCCTCTCTTTTTCTAGCTTTCATGCTGCCTCCTGGTTGCCTTGGCAACTGTGATGGCACTGACTCAGACAAGAGAGAGTTCTGCAGCAGCGAGCAACACTTCCACACACACACACACACACACACGCACACAATGCCATGTCTAAATGTAACGGTATATGCAATATTATTATAGACATACATTGATAATTAATATTCAAACAGTTTTTACCTAAATAAGGTTACTGGACTCTAGGAGTAATTTAAGGATTTATATTGCATGGGTCTGCTTTTTCTACATTTTCTCCTAAGTGTGAGCTGATAAATGCCCACTTTACTTATTATGTTAAGCATATGTGATGACTCAAGGTAAATAAGGACTGTAAAACTGAAGCCTATGTGGGAGGGATTTAGCAGAGGAGCCCAGGATGCTACAGAAACAGAGTACAAATAATAGACAATAAACTGTCACAGAAAACAAAGAAACTATGAACTAGCCTAGAAGAAAAGAATATGCTTAATTATGGCAAAATAGTACAAATGTTTAGAGAAAATATGAATAATATAGTGAATATGAATAATACAGTGCATTATGGCAGGGATTATTGATCAGGTGATCGGAATTCAGGCCATTTAGAGGGAGGTGGAATGGAAGCAGGTGCATCAGGGCAATAGAAGGACAGGTCAATGCCAAAATAAGTGGCACTTCATTTCCATCTTGTGTGTGTGTGTGTGAGAGAGAGAGTGTAATTGTGTACTTATGAGTATACGCTTTGGACAAATTCTTGAAATTAGAGGCATTTGGCAGAATGGCTGGTCACTTGACCTCTTGGTGTGCTCTCGTCCTCTGGTGGCAGAACAAAGAGCAGATCCTGAACTGGCCTTTCAGCTGTCACTCAAACCTGGAACAATATCTAATCAGAGGAAGAGGCAGTTGTTGACAAGACACTCAACACGCAGTACAGTCTGACATCCTGTAGCACCTGACATCCCTGCTGGGAACCAGAGCATTTTCTGCAGCTTCCCAAGGGATCCCAAGGGATCACAAACTCTCAGAACTCTCTCGTTCACTCATTCACAAAGGGGGAAAGTGGAGTGTTTGGGATTTAAAAACAGGTGTTTTTAGGTCTTGAATCTCTACCACATCAAATTTTAAAATGTAAAATAACCATTTTTAAAAATACAATTGGCAAATAATAGACTAGAATGAACTGGTATTACTATAGCAGAACTATTGAACATTATGGTAAATATTTCTTCTAATTTAGTAGTTTCATGCTGGGCTGGACCCTTGCACAGTTCCATGCTTCAGTACACTCGATGCAACCCAGCAAATCTACATGTTTGGAATCAGGTGTATTTGAAAATGTTTAGGGATACAGAGCAGAGACTAAGGCCGAGTTCCATTGCTCTAAATGACAATAAGGACATAGCAGTCTATTCAGATCAGGTGTTCCATCAGATCTCAATTGGTTTATTTGTATCAACAGTCTTCAAAACAGAAAACTAAGAACGCTTGTACAATATTCACGATGCTTGATTATGGAACAGTGGAAAAAGGTGCGCAACTTCAGCTTTAAAAATAGATGCAGGATAATTCAGACAGTGAAATTAGTGTCTTGGGAGAAGCTAAAAGGACCATATTCATCTTAAAATTCTCCTCTAGAATAGTCCTCATGTCTCAGTTCTGCAATCTCAGTAGACAACTTTCAATTTTAATATGATGACATCAACACGTTTTCTCTCACGGTGCCCATGAAAATCCTGGTGCCAATCCAAGTCTGACATTGTCAGACACCGGTGTCTAATGGCTACTATAATGCATCACATATGGCTTCAGGATTAACTGTATGAACCACAAATTCAGAAAGGAATGAGACCTGTGGTCCTGAGCATAGGGAAGCCCTCCACAATGACACTTTTAGAGATTTGAAGCTCTTAATTAAAGAGCAGACATGAAAAGGGGTGCAGACAGAGCAGAGAGCTAAAGAAAGGCAAATGAGATGGGGTCCTCCAGACTGTCTGGGCTAAAGTGTGGGAGTGTGTGTGTGCGGGTGTGTCTGTGTGCATGTGTGCTTTCAGGCAAGGGATGTCTGGGATCTGACTTGGGCATTAAACGACTTGATTGAGATTTCTCACTACTCCTCCTCTGGCTAAACACATGCATGTGCATGCACACACAGACATGCACACACAGTGTAGGGTAAACCACAGACTAATAGAGGACATGAGACCCGCCATTGCCTTCACAGCAATTTTCTTTAACAGAGCCACAAAGAACAAGGGTCAAAGGTCAAATAAGTATGCTGTGATGGGTGGCTTTCTCATGCTAATGCCCATACTCATGCACCCTGAGCTGGATAGCAAGGAGGTTTTGGGGGTCTTTAACTGCTTGGTGGTATACTGCTCTGTTTGAAAGAAACATATTCATACGTATACATATACTGTGCAAATGGAAAATTATGTACATATACATTCCAAAAAACGCTATGTTATTAGAATGAAAATAACATTAATGCAGTAAACAGTGATTTCGTCTATGTCAGTGTGTTCACTTGGCCATTGGGATTAAGGCCCTCTATTGTAGCTTCCACTGAATACCTGGTTTGGCTGATTCAGCACTTTATCAGAATAAGTCAGGTGTGCTGGAGGGATCAAGGAGAAATTTTAACTAAACCTGTGCTCTTCTACACAACTCAGCTACTTTTCAGCTACTTTTAGGAAATAAAAAAGATTGATTTTTTATTGCTGCTCTCTGGTTTGTTTGTATTTATTCTAATGTTAACTTGTGTTTTTGCTGTCAGAAAGACTCTGCTAAGATAAATGGCTTTAAACCATTTGCACAAGTGCCTAAGTACAGCGTATATTGGGTTGTATAGTTGGACACCACATGGCAAATGTTGGCTAAAGAGTGCTATGGAGCAGCAGGGGAATCTTGTGATGGAGCTTTATAAAATACCTCTTGGATAAGTTGGAATGGTCAAACAAAACCAATCATCCAATATCAGGACCTCACCTCACTAATGTTTTCATAGTTGAATGCAATAAAATCATTACAGCAATATTCTGTTATTTGCAAAATAAAAACTTACATTTTAAGTATTGGTGCAAAAGCAGCCTGTTGCAATTTTGGACTAAGAACCACATTCCCTTCACTTTCTTCAGACATACAGGGAGTGCAGAATTATTAGGCAAATGAGTATTTTGTCCACATCATCCTCTTTATGCATGTTGTCTTACT
>JBBPCX010000006.1:10394075-10419818 GCA_037974365.1 Hydrocynus forskahlii
TATTCAGCTTTGATATTAATGCGTTTTTTGGGTTCATTGAGAACATGGTTGTTGTTCAATAATAAGATTATTCCTCACAAATACAACTTGCCTAATAATTCTGCACTCCCTGTACATGCAGCCACTCAGATACACACACACACACACACACACACACACACACACACTCACTCACTTATGCGCACACAGATATACACAAAACACCCTCATTGACACCAGGATCTGCTCAGTACTCTCAGCATGATGTCTTGCCAAAAAACAGAAAACAGGGAAGTGTGGTTTACTGGAGTCACTGGGGTAGTATTGTATGAATAAGTAATAGCCAAATAGAACTTTACTCTTAGGAAAAGAGCTTAAAAGCATCACATTAATTGAAATTGTGATGAAATTGTAATCCTGACAAAACCACACAAAAAATATGTGAATATGCAGAATATTCTGGTGTGTTTGAAATTCAGATAGAAAGTTATTCTGATTCTGAAACACATTTATTATATTTCTACAATTGCAGCTACATTTTGCCAAAATAATTTTATTACCCACTGTAAAACAAGATTTGTGCTTTTTCTCTATGTTCCTGAAGCCCTGTGTAGTATCTTCATGCTGTTAGAGTCACAGGGAGGACACTAAAACTTAACTGTCACAAACATCATATATGTTGCTTTATATTGCCTGTCCTGTTTCAACATCACATGCAAAGAGATCTTCAGGGACAGGCAGAAGGTAGAACTGAAGCTTTTAACCACCTGACATAAATTGGTAGTAAGTTATTCACATGTGTCTTCAGTTCAAACTGGATTCTAATACTGGCATCATGTTCTCTGCAACAGAAAAAAAATTGTTAATAAACCTGGAGTTGCAAAGGATGGAGAGTCTTGAGACCATTTTCACTGCATAATGAATTTTCAATGCTATTCTTAATTACAGATAATTTTACAAGTTTTACTGTATATCAATTACAGTACCAAAATGAATTAATGATAATTTCAAAAAGGTGCTGCAACCCAGATATTTTTGGCCAACTATTATATTTTTGGCCACCTTTACCTTTATTACAGCACCGGAAAATTATACAGGAACTGAGCCTACACCAGTTTCATTTCTATGATTTTAATAATGTGTGCCCTCCAAACCATATTTAATAACAACAAAGAAGTCAAAGTAAAATTCAAACAATTTTCCAGGTGTTTATGAAAGCAATCACTTTGGAAGTTCTCTGCAGCTCTTCCATCAATGGTTTCCAAACACCTGCCACTCACTCAGATTATCCAGCAATGATCCAGGACACATAAATCAAAAGCAAGCCTGGAGACCCTGTGTAGAACTTGCATTACATTATATGCAATTACACTAAGCAGAGAAAACATGAAATAATATTCTGAATAAAATTAATCTAAATAAAAACAGAGAAATAAAAAAACTTTTTAGAGAAGTAAGAATGCAAGATTATTATGATATAGCTTTTTTTCTTCTAAGATTATTAAAAATAATTTCACTCACCTTCTCACCATGTTCTATTAATTACTTAAATAAAAAAATATGTAAGTGTTATTGGTAACGTGCAAGTGTTGTAACGGAAGTATTATTACTGAAGTTAAACACATAAATAAATCATTAATAATAAAGAACATTTATTTTAAGTAAACCCCTCTCAGGTCAAAGTCAGACTGTCTGTGGTGGGCTGTTATTATCACTGATTATGTCGCCGAATTCAGACGCAGGATCTTTATGTGGTGAGCTTTCATTAGAAAGGCCCCCTCATTAATTCATTTAAAGCTGAATTATGTGACGTCATCCCTCGTGAACAACAAACGGCGTCCACAGGAAAAAAAATTCCAAGAATCTAGTTCTCATAATTTGTTCCCTCATCAAAGAGATCTTATTTCTTTATCTCCTGCATGGGAACTCCAGATTCACCAGCCCAGTTAAAAGGGTGGGTAAAATAAAAGAACGCCGTGAGATCATAGGGGCTCCGATGTCATCCGTTCACTGATTAACGGACGTGTTTATTCTGCTTTGAAAAAAAACCGCGAAACAAACAACCCACACATCAGCAGAGGAATTAATTCATAATATACAGACTGAGAATCAGTGCTTAGAATAACAATATATGAGCATATTTATTCAATATAGTTTCGGGCAACAAGTAGATCTGTCAGGAGACTTTTTAGAGCTCAGGGCATATCCAACAGCCTCAAAGAAAGAAAGAATGAATATATATTCACAGGCACACAATGAGAGGATTTTAATCAACAGTATTAGAATTATTTTGGTTGTGAGGCACATCATCGTCATCACTTCAGACCAAAGTAGACGTCATGAGCACCAAAAAATGAGAATAATGGTTTGGTTGTATTACAGCTATCTCTGACTGGTCCTCTTTTTTTCTTATTAATTTCCATCCTTAGTTCTTATCAATTTAATGAAAAATAAGCTTTAATCTTAAGGATTAAAACACTGTAGGCCTGTTTAAAGGCTCTCACTTTAATTCCATCAGTCCTCTCATTTTTTGAAAAAACTTAAATATATGTTTTATAGTAATCCGAAATTATATAATACCATGAACATTACTATGTAAGATAAATCATCATAAGCCTAAGGATCAATGGATTACTACACTTACCATAGTTATAAAACATAAGAATATACAGTAAATCCCATAAATTATTCAGGAATTACTGTAAAATTAATATGTAGGTTGTGTGATAATGAGACTGAGGAAATGTGTACATAACTTACGGGTTCTTATTGTTGCGTATGTTCATCAACAAAAACACAGATTAATGGCATTACATAGGTCGAAATTGATGAAGAAATTTCATTTATCAAAAATAAAGTCTCTGTTGTGCACTTAAAATAATTTTTTTTTGCCTGAGGTGAATTTGCTGGTATGACCAGCTATGGACTTTTTTTCTCAACGTCTAGCTTTGACATTTAAACACAGCTAACACATGTTGAAGCTCTTGATGTCAGTAAAAAAATAAGTATCGGTGCAAGAGCAGTCCTTAACTTGCCAAGTGGTTGAGCCGCTGTGGTTTGGCTTGCAGAAAGGAGGCTGAGGGATGTTGGAGATTTTTCTGCTTCCGGGCGTGGGCTCGTCATGTAGGCTGCCTTACAGAGGCTCTTGTCTGGTGAAGGGTAGCTAATGAGAGACGACAAGCCACTGGCGGAGTGACGATAGGTAATTGGCATGGAGTCGTGGGAAACTATAAACAAACAGCTGCCACTGGCATTTTGTTGCTTCTCAACTCCTTCTCATGAATAAAATCCAAAGCGGAGCAGCGAATTGGCACCTGGGCCGGTCGACAGGCCTGAATAGCAGGCTTAGGGATTAGCAGGCCTGCTGCCTTTGGGTTATCCCTCAAATTTCAAAAACATTCTCTTTTATGTAACTTTCTACAGGTTGCCTTGCTAAAGAAACATGCGTTCATGCAGGGTGTCCATTCCTTATGTTTTTTTTATTGGTCAGGGCACCTTAATCAAGCGCGACTAATCAAATATTCTAAGAAAATGTTATTTTCAGACATGTAGTTCCAATGAAATTTCTTAGATTTCAGTTACAACTGTCATAGTATAGCCTGTACTGTAAAAAAGTCAGGGTAAAATCACAGAAATGTATTGTAAGCAATATCCAGTAATTTACTTTTCACTTTCATTACTCATGCTGTACTATGCAGTTACAATACTTCTTAAAATACTTTTTAAATACAGTTGATTACTGAATTTATACAGTTTCTTACCACAGTGCAGGTTGTTTGTTCCTTACATGCACTTGCAGCTGTCTGAAGGCCTTTAGTTCTGCTTCATTATGTGGTGCACATAAAGATATAGGCTAACAACACAAGTCTAGCTAACTACCAGCCATTTTCTTAGTATGATATGAAGATACCAGCTAATTCCTTCAAAATTCAGTGTTTTTTTTCTTCACTTTTTTACAAGTTGCTTGTGCCTGTTGTTTTTTTAGTGATATTCTTTCCTGTGCTGTTTATTACTGTAAATATTACATTGGTTCTTTAAAGGGTAATAATCATCATTATGATAAACCATGTAGATTCATAAATGCAGTCAGATGGCTTGAGAAAGCTTATTAAAGGGTGTGATTTTAACCTACTTTGGGATGGACCTGGCAATAATTGGTCAAAAGGTGGGTATTAAACATTAGGAGGAGCCCCTGGGGTAGAACCTTAGGGTAGACCCCTCCCTCCACACTCCCAAATATTCTTGTGACCTGCTTGTCGTAGCCTAACAAGGTCAAGCCTTCAATTAGTCCTGGTTCAGGGGCCATAGGGTTCAGCACTAACATATGGCTAAATAGGCTCGGCAACAGGTCCATAACAGTTATTCGCTTTTCACTGGTGCCTGAATGAATACCATCTTCATAATAATGCCATTCATATTTAGCCTTCATCTGTTAAAAGAAGGTTTCTGTTTCCTTTGAACCTTCAGAGCCACGTTTGTGCCTTTTTTGTGTATCTGGTGAATTGTGGTGCTACCAAATAGAATGGTTTCCTGGGAACCAATTTTACTGACCTGTGGTAACAACCCCAATTTTATTTAGAATTTAACAATGGAGTGGAACTATTGCAAATTAGTATTTAATATAAGCCAGAACAGCGCTATGCTGAATGTTGATTGTCTTTTTTTTCCTCTTGTGCCTTTATCCACTCTTCCAATCTCCCAAAATCTACATGGATATATTAACAATCCTTTGTTCTCCAGTGCTCCAAAATTACATCATTTGTGCTTCATTTTAGCAGTTTGTAGTTTCTGAGCTCAGAGTGCTAGGGGATACAATTGAGCCAATGAAGCATATTTTCTGCATTCACTTCTCATTGAACGCCGACTGCCTGGACTTTCTTCCTTTGATTTCTTTCACTCCCCGCAGTATTTCTCAGATCGTAATAATAGACTTGTCCATCAACTGTCCCCACCCCTGGAGTTAATTGGTGCCGCGTTTTTTCGGGCCACGCTCTGAAGTTTGGGGCATCATTAGATCAGTGGTAGTTAACTCCCCACCTGCCCTCTCTCTGCCCCCCCTGCCAGGTCAGTTCTGCCCCTCAATACCCTGCTCACCCCCTATGGACTCTTTGAGAAGATCTATACCTTTTCTTACCAAGGATTTAGCAGGTCTCTCTGAATTGGACCACTCCATGTAATCTCTGAGGGTTCCTTTTCCACTGCTACATCATACAGCACTATGTGAAGCAAAACGTAGTTAAAAGCAGACAGATCACAATTAATTTTGCTGGTCCTAGATCCAGAATAAATCTAGAAGGACAGTGAAGGAACTTTCAGTCAATGTTACTGGTACATATTTTTATATTGACAGAGAAATCACTCTTATTGTAACAAGCTATAAGTTCAGAGCCCTGAGGTCAAATTGCTTTTGTTGTAACAAAGATTCATAAAATAATTTCTGTTCTGTATAAAAGATGGAAAAAATCTCATAGCTTTTATGTATGTTAATGTAATGTAATTTTATTCCAAGTATGAGCATATATGTTGGTTTGTTCATCAAAGAATATTCAGAAAATGGGGTTTTAAAATGACAGGGAGAAAATATTTCGTTTTTAAGATGGAATCTTACATTTAGACAGTAATACAGTAATACAAAACAATTATTCATTAGACATAGTAGATACAGTAATACAGTAGTACAATACCTTGTGTTACTATGAAAATTAGATGATTTGTGTGTTGTTTGTCACGTTTTAAGATGCATCATTTACATTCATTGTGTGTGCAGTGTGTAATCCAACCCCTAACCTATTTTATGCTTTATGTTGGAGAGCCCAGTTCTGATTCTGGAGGTCTACCATTTTGCAGACTTCATAGCTAACCCAAATCTAACACGCCTGATCCACATAATGAAGGTTTTCTGGGGGCATCTGAACATTAGTGCCGGGTGTGTTGGTTCTCCAGGACCAGGATTAGACACCCCTGCTTTATATTTATAAAAAGAGGGGCAATAAACTGTGACATTGCCACCCAGAGAAGGATGGTTTTCCCTTTTGAGACTTGGCTCCCATCAACGTTTTGTCCTAAAACCTCTTAGAGAGCTTTTTTTTTCTTTGCCACAGTTGCTCTTGGCTTGCTTTTTTGTAGTTTGGACCAGGTTCTCTGGGCTTCTGCTGAAGTGCTTTGTGACAACATTGCAAGCACTATCTAAATAAAATTGAACTGAACGCTGTAAACTAAGCAATAGTTGTGACGTGAACATGACTCTGCTCTCTGCTGTAGTGATCTGTATTGATCTCTGCTAACACGGGGCCCGATGCTCCTTTTATGGCTGCTAAGATGGAGGCCGCCACACATGAGAATGAGCAGAAAGACACAAAGGCCCAGGCTAATGAGGCTTCAGTGGAACTGGCATGGACAAAATGCTTGGCATCTTTGGGCAAACCTCTCTCTCTCCCTCTCTCTCTTTCTCTTTCTCTCCCACTCTCGTCTTTCTACCCTCCTCTCCGCTGGCCCCTTCCTCCGGGCCCATGGCTTCCTGGCAGCGAAGCCTGTCTCTGTGTGCCATCTCGGGAAGCGTCACATCCCCCTGCTGCTGATGGAGCCTTTGAGTCTGGAGAATGGGGGCATTGTGAGGAGTTGTGGGTCGTCGCTGGAGAGGGCGTCCGTTTGCTCATATGCAGGCCCCTCACACACACGCAGGGAGAGCTCAGAACTGAGTGCCAACGACAGTTATCAAACTTCACAGCTTTAAAACGCCTCAGAGGGAGTGGCAGCGTGTGTGTGTGTGTGTGTGTGTGTGTGTGTGTGTGTGTGTGTGTGTGTGTGTGTGTGTGTATGTGTAAGTAAGTTTGACAGGGCGAGCGAAGAGCAGATCGAAAATTGCATGCCATCATTGAAAATGGCATGTCAGCATGAATACAAAAGAGCATCCGCTGCATAGTATTGCTAAAGACACAAGAGGGAAGAGCCACAGTTTAATGACATGGTTGAGGGCTATGAACGTTTGTCACAGTAAAATGGCATCCGCATTGTTGGTGGTTTTGCATGTGTGTGTATGTGTGTGTGTACCTCCACCTACACTGACCTGAAAAAGTGCTAGTTACTTGTGCTAGGACTAGTTACTGAAACTAAAAGTTCACATTTTATTAAGTAATAGACACCATCAGTAGTCAGTAGTAATCTTCAGAATGTTACACAGCTGTCCATAGTCATCTGTCAACATTACTGAATGGAATTAGGGAGAGAAATGCCAAAGGAACCTTGGACAGTTCTCAATAAGGAGTATATAAAATAAATATTCCTGTTCTTGGGGCATGGCAATTTCATCCGCAGGAGGTACATTCAATCAATCTACGCCTGGAACAGCAGTCACAGTTTCAAGATCCTGTACTTTTATTTTCAGACTCTTTACCTTAACTGTAATTGATATTTATACTGAAATATATAATACACTTAATTGTCTGTGTTCATATTCATTGAAAATATTATAGTAATTATAATGTTAATATAAAATTATATATTCAAAATGTTTCCCTGTAAAAGGGCCAGTAGCAGGAAACAATTGTGAATCTATACTTAGGGTGGAAGTGGTTTGTGTTTGCTGTGTACAAAGGTGAATAAAATCTTAAGAACATGTGCAGAATGGGTTGAACAGGGGTCCTTGCTATGCCACTAGTACTGGTGTGAAATGCTTTCAGGTAAACTGGACTACCGAAGTCCACACAAGTCATCTGCTGATGATCCCAAAAGTTTTGGACATTTAGGGTATTTGACCTGTACTTGGCTTGATGCAAATACTGGATTGGAGCTGTACTTGGGCCATGACTGATGACGTTTCACAAGTCCATAAGAACAGTACAGAGAAGAACACATTTTAAGAAACGCCCCTAGTGAAAGGGTGCTGCAGGAGAAAAAAGGACTGACTCAGCCTTCGAGATCTTTTAGCTCTGTGATTCCACCTAGTGGCTGTAACTTGCTTTACAGACTCTCACATGTCTCACCAAACAGGGGATGTCACATTCACACGCATGCTTCTGCTCCTTTTACATATTTAAGTGTGGCGGCCAGGTGCAGAATTTTTGACTAGTGATGGGTCCTGTGAAAGTGAAAATCTCTTTGAACGTGGAGTATCCCTCCACCAGTGTGGGAGAGGCGAGGGACAGTAGGGCCAATGCTTTTCTGGCTATGTCATCTGTTCATGTACCCGCTTCACGGACTCTCTAGCTCATCAACATGCAGTGGCCCCACTCTGTTCTCTTACTGTGCTGCCCTAAGACAAAAGAGTATTGTGAAGGCTCCTCCTGCTTTAATTACGATGAGAAGATGCGAGGTGTGCAAACTGCTGCTTGTGTGTGTGTGTGTGTGTGTGTGTGTGTGTGTGTGTGTGTAAATAAAGGTTTCTACCACATGTATACAACGTTATTGTTCTTATGTGTGCATTCTGTAGCCTGCAATATATGATAATCACTGCAAACTGTATGTATCTCAGCATGTATGTGTTGTGGGATCCTTGCCTTACTGTTGTATGAGGGGAGGCAAAGTGTGTTTGTGTGTGTGTGTGTGTGTGTGCATGTGCGTGTGTGTATGTGTGTGCACGTGTATGTGTGTGTGTTTGGAAAGGGGTGCAGCTGCGAATGTGTTGTTGCTTGTTGCCTTCATGGAAATTGGCATCTGATAAAGCAAATGCCACAAAGGCTGTTTGTGTTCTAGGAGAGAAGAAGAGTGGTGGAGAGAATAGGAGAGGTTGGGAGGGGTTATGGGGACTGGACAGGAACAGAATTCCCATCGGAGTGCTGGTGCCATCACAGCATTCCTGTCTCTCTCCCTCCCTCTCGCCCGCCCATTTCCCACCCATTACCTCCTTCAAACCCCTCGATGGAACTCCAACAGATTAGTACTCTTATACTATACTGTGTAGTGTATACAATTAAGTGTATTCATTCTGTGTGTAGATCTATCCATCTATCTATCTATCTATCTATGTATCTATCTATCTATCTATCTATCTATCATGTGAACTGTAAACAAACATAAACAAGATGAACCCATGTTGAGCATAAATTAATTATTCATGGCATCAAAAAACTCAAATTGTGAAGTGGGAGCATATATTTGACGCTAATATTAGTGTATCAAATTTTAATGAATATTGTTACAAATATTAATATGGATATGTTTTTATCTTATGCCTTAACATTATGGCAGCAGCAATCCTGGAATTTAATGTCTAAAATCCAGCAAATCATATCGTTACAGTCATATCAAAACCATCTAATTAATGGAAATGCTCTAAACTGACTGATGCTCTAAATGCTCAAAATCTCACCTGATTGTTCATTTTAACACATATTTTGTGTTTTCTGATCATGCTGTTCCTTACACCTATCTTATATATACACACATACACACAAACAGACAGATAAATCTGTGCTGTATGTGCTCTTTCACAGTCACATGCTCCTTCAGCAACACACACTCAATTAAGACCACATGAAGACTCACCCCACTTGACCCACACTGACCTTTGACCTCAGGGGCACACTCCCCACAATACCAAGCGTATACTTGGATGTGACTGGGTTGAGGGGGTCAGTCAATGCCTTTGTCCTCCTCATGTCCAGCTTGTCTACGCTATAATGCTTTTAGTGGTTTTCCTCTGTAATAATAGCCCCACTGAGACTTCCTCTTAAAGGTGGGTTTCTTCAGCAGGACCGAATTAACCGCCCATTTTTAGGTGTGAAATCTGAGGCCATGGCTGTAATAAAAAAACCCCATTAAATAATACTTAGCTTCCCTCTTACAATTACATACATTTACTTTGGTGATTACTTTAAAGACACATATGTAATTTATTGGGTACAAATGGTTATTGTTTGTGCGACTTTTGTGTCGAATCTTTTTTTCTGAATGAAGCATTGAAATGCAGTCCTCTTAATGGAGGCAGGTGTAAACAGGACTATCTTGCACAAAAACCTTTGTGGTAGGCTGCATTCAAGGCTATAGAAAAACAGAAAATGCCAAATACAAGCTCTCCTCTGCTCTTTTTCACAAGGTATTGCACTTCTACAGACAAATATGCTATGTTTATTGTCACAGAGCCATTTCCTCACTTTGTTACCTGACAATATTTCCTGTATGTTCTTATATGGCTAGAACACTTCTTACATTTATATGAGTGTACTGAATACAGTCACATGCACACAGCCCTCCCAGTTGCTGTGTCTCCCAGCAGGATGGCATGGAGCATGTGAACATTGCCTGGAGGAAAAAAGGAACTGAAAAGGCTTGTGGCCCCTGAGCACAGCCTGCCTGTAATCCTGTTAAAATGAGCTAAAGTGAGGCAATCTCCTCACGCAGAGAGGCTTTCAGAGGCCACAGAGGCCAGCCGCAGACACCTTTACCCACTCTACACTCCTACTGACCCATTCACTTGCCGCTTTACACCCTACAGCAGACTAACATTTTACCTGGCTTGGCTTTTTACAAAAACACACATGTTCCTATGCTGACATTTTCAGCTGCTAGTATTTGTTTGAAACCAAATAGATAAATCAGTTAAAGTAAGATGGAAGCATGAAAATCACCCTTTATAGGCCCAATGAGTGATGTAAATTTGACAAATTTTCAGTAATTAGCTGGCTTTTCTGATTGACGTTGCTCCGTGTTCCTGCTGTGTTGCATATTTTATCTGAAGCAGCCAAGGAGTTATGCTTACCTTTCTCGTATTTTGAAGATTAATTTACCTTATTGTTTGAACATCCCAAATTTTGTTGATTTTCCAAGTACACATGCTCTACAGGAAACAATCTTAAACACTGCAGCTTCTTGAAATTATTGTGTACAATTCACAATTTTTATATTCGTAAAAACTTTTTTTTTTTAAATAGACACACATATGTTGCACCAATTTTGTTCTAAAAGTGAGAAGGTTTCATGCAAATCAGCCATCCAATTACGGAAAATGGTTTTCCATTAGGTGTTCTTTTTAATCATTGTGGTTTTGAGGAGATGATTAAGCACTTCAGCCTTCACCCATTCCTCAGCGCCCAGCTGCTCACCTGTGGAAAGCCTGGGAAAAAATCAGGCGCCATCTCAGAGTCAGACGGAAATGAAGGAGGGGTGGAGCTTTTCCAACATGGCACCCACTGAGCTCCAGGCACTTTTAACAACGCACTAGCAAAACAAGGCCGGGCCTTTCTCTCTGCTGTTTGATCCCAGAAAGTGAAACTGTGCTAATTACTGCTATGGAGACCATCTGGACTCTGCCTTAACCCCACAGTAATTGTAGACGCCATTAAGCATTCAGACAAATTAAAAAGCCCCCTTTCATCTGGAACTTGCTGCGATTTACGATCAGTGTTTACCCTAACAAAAAAGATGTAGGATGTTTATAGTGCTGTATACTACCGCTATAATGATCTGTAATTGTCTCCTATATCTGTTGTACTGTGTTTCAGTGATATTCAATATTTGTAAACTGCTATGATTATCTACAATATTGTAAAGTATTACTATGTACTACATGTAGTATTACTAAATAACTACTGTAGTACACACACACACACACACACACACACACACGTCAAACAAAGGCTGACGTACATCTATGCCAATAGACATTTTATTGGGCTCAAAGGACAATCACAATTCAGTTTTTTTTTTGTGCGCTAATAATGCATTAAAAATAACTGGCTCATTGAACAAAACTGATCAAGGCTACAGATGTTTAGGGTATGGAAACATGATTAAAAAACAAAATATTTTTGTTTTATAAAACTTACAAATAAAAAAGAATGTTACAAGTTACAAACACAGAGAAAGTATTTAACTATTAGCCCATTTTGATACAGACATAACTGGTCTTTTTCATAGATTTAATTTTCTTAGAATCAACATATTTTTCTGCATAGGTATGTGCCTTTGAGGGTATCAAAAAAAGAACAAGAGCTTTGTCTCACAGCTCAAAAGATTCTCAAAGCCTTTTAAAAATGGTATGAGGAGAAAGGATTTTGAGTACTTCAGGTATGAATCTTACAATGAACTATTAGCCTTTAGAGCTGCCTGTCAAACCAGTAATCTGGCTCTTTGTAGTTCACAGTGTATTGCAGTGGAGCTAAGTAGTACTGTAGCATCATCTGGTGGCTGGAGAGAGAATGGGCTTTCACTAGGGCACCCTGTTAATCCATTCATGTTAACTCAACTCATTGTGATTAGGAAAAAAGCCACTAATATGACTGGTCTAAACCAATGCCTTTTAAAGTTATAATTTGGATGGACTTTCAGCAATACATAATTTTTTTTATCACTACATACAACATCAATACCTGTATGCACGACTGGGATTTTATGTAATTTTGCAAAAAATGTGCAGTACAATGTGACCAAAAGACTGAATTCAATACCATATATTTAAGTAATAAAATCATTTTTAGCCATACAGCGCATCTGATTTGCGTTCTTTTAAATTTGGGCTCAGCAAAGGCGAGAGAATACATGGGCAATGCAGTGGTTTATCCTGAATAATTACATTTTGTTCGTATTTATAAGTAAAACACATTGTGTATATTTGAAGTGTATATATGCAGTGGCAGTAAATTAAATCGCAAAACAAAAATATCTAAATACTTATCTCCCATTACTACAAGCATTCATGGATCGATCATAATCGTAAGGTAGGAGGTATTTTTTTATCATAATTTTTGTGTTAAGGTTTGCCATTTGTAGTATTGTGTAAAACCTCCTCATTTAAATATCTGTTTCACATTTTAATGGATAAAACTAATTATCTAAATTTCATTTAAATGCCAAATCGTACAAAAAGGACCTTTCCCCTAAAGGAGTCATTCTTGATAAACACACACATTTACACACTGTTCATCAGGTACAAGTCTGTGTGTAATTCATACCTCTACAGTGGACCACATATAATGTGGTACTCACACTCAGATTTGCATGAATAGTGTTGAGGCAGGTAAATCAGTACACGCAGACAGGGACATCTCACACACTCTCTCTCACACACAAACAAAGATCCACATGCTTGTACCCCAAGGGCTGATGTGTAATTAACCATTGAGTTTCTCAGTCTCGCCTGTTTTCACAGTAGTCAGCGCATGAGGGCTCTCCTCTTCTCCTGGCATCTGAGATGACAATATTATGGAACAATACATTATTGGACTATTCCTTTGGCTGTATGACATATCTATATTTAACAACGTTTAATGTACTCTTAAAAATCTGTATAGATTTAGGTTTTCTTTTAGTGCATCCTACAGTCAAAGACTGTCTGTGTCACATTAAGCACACTTACCTCCCAGTAGACTGCATCCTCAAAGCAGAGGGCATCTGGTGGAGCTCCATAAATGGGCAGCTTCAACAAGAATCCTGAGAAAATACATACCCCTCTATGAGTCTAACATGCATTTTTATAAAGACATTTTAGCATTCCATTTAATAACAATTAATTTAGCCACACTGACCAGTTAAAAGGGTTTTAACTGAAACTCAAAGGAGTAATGTCAAAGTTTTTAATAATGCTTTCAGTACACATGGACACTTCATTACGTACACTTATACTCATTGTTCATAGTATCTTCATTGTGATCATTTCATCAGCTCCACTTACCATAAAATTGCATTCTGTAGGTCATCTCGTTCTCTGCATAATTTGTTAGCACCCTTTACCCCATTCATCAATGACCAGAGCCAACTTTATTTGGGTTGTTGGGCCATTCTCTGCACATAAGTCTCAGACCTGATAGTGTAATATAAGAGTGTATCTCTGCTGCACAGTTTGTGTTAGCAACCCTCTAGTCTATCATCGGGTTAAGGAGGGGTTAAGGAGACTAACAACCAATGCAGAGAAACAGATGAGGCACTCTACACGGTAAGTGGAGCTGATAAAATGGACACTGGGTGTCGATACATGGTAGGTGTACATAATAAAGCGGCTTGTCAGTGTATTGTTTACTACTTGAGTTTGAAAAGGGAAAGAATTCTGAAACTTTGGTCTGGAGTACTTGGTGGCTTCTTTATGTGCTAAAAGTTCAGTCTCACTTTCTTAATGAATAGAGACAGGGATGAAAAGAAGCAGGTGGAGTGGTGCAAATCATTCGGTGTGTCTGAAATCGTGCACTTGCACACTTTTAGTGTGCGATTTTAGTGCGTAGTCGTTCACACTGACAACCAAGCTAAAACTGAAAGTACCCGGATGGCGCACTAATAATGGCCAAAAAACACAGTGTGCAGCGATGCTCACTATGCGCACGAAACGGACGCCATTTTGACCATGTAGTGGAACAGGAGGGACTTTTGACAAGTTTTCAGAGTTGAATAATGGCGGCCAACAGCCCAAGCGGAGGCAACTGGTTCGTATAAATGTAAGTAACGCTAATAAAATTATTTTACTGATGTATACTGCGGTATAACCGGTAGATATTTTGGCGGGCTGGAGAATCGCAAGCAAATGTTAGTCCATCACTTTCGCTAAGTGCAAAACTTTCGTGTTCCATTTCGGACAACACCTACCCATGGGAGTGTGCACTACAGAAGGAAGTGCTCGGTGCGCACTATGCACTACATTCCAGTGCACTCAAGTAAGTGTGTGATTTTGGACACACTCATTGTTTTAGACTGAAATTTATAGATGGAAGGAGGGCACACTTCAGTGTTAGTCCTCCTCCCAAACTTCAGTTCATGTAGCATGGCTTCCAGTCTGGCATGATGTTTTGAATCTCTAGGGGTATGCAGGCTCTTTATCCAATTTAGAGTACGTACCAACCACGAGTCCACCTATCACTGCCATGCCAAGTGTCACACCCAGAGCTGCGGCTTGCATTGCAGCCTGTTTAGCGGCGTTATACTCCTTTAAGAAGTCAGGGAACACATCATCTACCCTGGAGAATAGATCAAGACAAGTTATAAGTGAATGAATGCCAGTTAAACAGTTACGAACCATCCAATGTTGTCATTATAAAATGCTTTATTAATTTAATAAGTAAAAAGTGGTCAAGTAAGCAACACAGTGTCTGGTTTTTATCAGCAGAGACAGATGTACAGAGTATATGTCAAAGCCAGTTTGTTTTTATGTACTGCCCTCATGCTGTAGGCCACAAAAAATATTAATGTCCATTTTAATGCAGCACTACATTTATAAATCATAAAATAAGTATATTTTAATGTTCTTTGTAGTGTATTATGATTGAACATACACTTGGAAAAGGAGGTCTAATTTATCTTGCTTTGATAAGATATGCAGGAACACTTTTCCACTGCTAAATTGTGAAATGGAATATATATCATTGTTTTGGTTTCTTGTCTGATAAAAAGGCAGGGAACGATACAAGCTATGCTGCAATGTACAGACCTTGGGTATATTAACTGTTACAAAAGAGAGAGAGAGAGAGAGAGAGAGAGAGAGAGAGAGAGAGAGAGAGAGAGAGAGAGAGAGAGAGAGAGAGAGAGACCAAGATGGCAAGCATAAAAGAGTTCTCACCCCTTTCCATACACCTCAGGAGTTGCTGCTGCAGCAGTGATGATCCCAACAATAGCGCCCAGGACTCCAGGCATGCCATGTAGGTTATGGACACCGCATGTGTCTTGGATCCTCAGCTTTGACTCTAGTACAGGCTGCCAAAATAGAAATTGAAAAATATGTAGGGCTGCACCAGTTGAAACTCTGAAAGGTGCACTCTGAAACAAAGCTGCAAAAATAATTATTTCATAAAACTATTTTTGTAAATGAGATGTGCTTGTGTGAAAGATTTGTGCTGAAGGATGTGAAGGTTCTTTAGTAATTGTGTTTTCCCCAAGAACCCTACGTCCAAACCAAGAACCACATGGGAATACTTAATTTTAAGAGTGTGAGAGTGAGCATACAAACAATTACTAAGAAGTATTTAAAAGCAGAGTTATAACATGATGTTTGCAGTACTCACAGAGAGATACTTATAGCCCAGCACTGAGATTGTTCCAGCCAAGAATCCGACAACCATGGAGCCAAATGGAGTCAGCATCATCTCACCAGCGGTTCCCACAGCAACACCACCTGCCAGCGCTGCATTCTGAATGTGCACCTGAAAGAGCCAACAGATAAGATCAGCAAACACTGTAACTCCCCAATGTGTGATTGAACTATTACTTTGGGTTATTACAGCATTACATCTTCCAAATAAAATTAGTAAACCACCTCAGTGTATTTCTTCAACACTTTCAGCAGAAGACTGAGCTGATCATGACAACAGTTATTTGCAGCTCCCATTTTCTTCTGATGAATAGTAACATAGGATACTCGTGTTTTTATTTGTTCATCTGCGAGCTAAAGAGATGTGCAAAGATCAATGTTTCAGCTCCGACCTGCCCCCTAGTGGATATATCAACAGCATGATCCACAGCCGCCGTTTAAACACACATACAGCGCTTGACAGCAAGCATGTATCTGCCCTTTTTCGTCTATCAGTGCACCTATAGTTTACCCAGAAACTTACTGAAGACAATACAGACACCTGAGGAAGTAAAGTACAGCTGCAACACAATTTGCCCATGTAAGTGCACTCACCATGTCCAGTTTTCCCTCATGGTTGACTAGGGAGGAGAAGCCAAATGAGGCAAGAGTGCAGGCAGCCAGAGAGTAGTACGTGTTAAGAGCAGTGCGATGCTGGTCATCTCCATGAGCAGTGATGGCCGAGTTGAAGCTGGGCCAGAACATCCACAGAAAGATTGTACCTGAATAGAATCCATTAGAAAATTCATTTAAATCCTTTTTTGCCAGACATTTATATTTTTATTCATATTGCACTGTATCCCTTAGATTCATTAAAACATATCGACAAAGCGTATGTGACGATAATGTGTTTAAAGAACTTAACAAAATTTTGAGTTTCTTTGAAAGCTTCTATATAATAATAATAATAATAATAATAATAATATGATGATGATTATTATTATTACATCTCTCTTACTCTGGTAACCTCTGTTAAGTGACTGCCGCTGGAAAAAACCATTGTTTTTTATTATTGCCATTGGTTTTTATTATTATGTTAATTCTTTAGCTGGATTCATTTCATGTCACACTGATCTCTTTTGTACTCTTTTGAACTGCTAGCAATCCCCAGGAAAATCATTTTTGCACATTTGTCTCATTGAGTGCGATTGTTCTCCTGCTTCTGGGCGGATAATTTAACTAACCAATCATGGCGAAAAGGTCAGAGTGGTAGACAGAGGCGTTCTTGCTCTTGTCGAGGTGTTGCCTGTACAGCACAAGGGTCACCATTAGGCCAAAGTATGCTCCAAACGTATGGATGGTCATGGAACCACCAGCATCTTTTGCCTGTAGATATCACCATATTTATAGATAACAAAAATAGGTTTTCATTAACAGTTATAGCTGATTGATTATTTTACTTACCTTTGTTTTGACAAGATATTATAAAGATGTCATATTAATGTATTATATTAATAATATTAATTGCAAACATTTATTATTAATTCTATAACTACTTGACCAGTCTGTAAGTGATGTTTAATCATGCCACAATAAAGACTCCTGTACACTGCAAAGCATATTGCATGACGTAACGTAGCAAAACTGCAATCTGATGTTTGTTTCTATTGCACAGCACAACTGGGTGTTTAACAGATGTTTAAGAAATTAAAATTGACTTACGCCAAGAAGACTGAGTAGGATGAACTCATTCACTGAAAACAGTGTCACTTCAAACAGAGCCATTACCAGCATCTGGACTGGGCTAGTCTTCCCTAGTACTGCCCCAAATGAGATTAGCACTGAGCCAGTGCAGAAATCTGCATTTATCATGCTGTAGGAGAGAGTTTCAAAATATATGTTTAAAACTATAAATTGATAGCAGAAAACGTATTAAGACACTATGTAAAGGCTACAAGAAAAGAATATGTCAGTACATTTGTACATAGCTGGGTACGCCTGTAACCAAAGCATTCCAGTATCATAGCATTGCTCTCCTCTTGTTATTACACGTAAGACAAATAAAACCTGAAACTTGATGGACATAATGAAATTTGAACAAGTTTGGGTATAATTTTTGAAAAGAATAACAACTGACATAATTTAAAAAGGCTACGTTTCTCTAATTAAGGTGGAACTAATCATAATATAGTATTGATTGTTTGTGTTCCAATTTCATGGGAAAAAAAACAAAATTCTTGAAAATGGTTTATAATGTGATTTGGAATGAAATGCTTCATATATGCAACACTTTTGAAATTCAAGACATTCTGGATTTTAATACACACACAGTGATAAAGAGTGATAGAGAGTGAATGAGAGAGAGAAAGACAGACAGAGAGAAAAATAAAACACAGCAAACTCAGCCTCTCACCTCTCCACGCCGACATGGATCTTGCCTCCATGCAATCCATGTAAAAAGCCCTGCATGAGTGTCGCCCACTGCAGAGAAAATGCTGCGATGAGGAAATTAAAGCCAACACTGCTAAAGCCATAACGCTGCAAGAATGTCATAAGGAACCCGAAGCCGACAAAGATCATCACATGTACGTCCTGGAAGCCTAAAACAAATACACACACACACACACACACACACACACAGAGTGAGGGAGAGACAAAAACACTAAAATTAGTTTATATTCCATATGTACTGTCATACAATTCAGATTTTTACACAATCACTTTATTATTATCTGGTTATTTCCTCACTGCTGGAGCTGTTGACAACCTTTTGAAAGGTTTAACATTTGAAAGGTTTTTTCCACCCATGTTTCAGAGCCCCACTGTCCCAGCATGCTGCACTGTACAGCCACTGCTGACAGCTTTTCATGATTGGATGATTTGAACAGAATGTCTGAGGGCATCCCGTTCATGGGGGTGTTCCCACTGATGCCCCTCATTAAAGTCGTTCTCTGTGCCTATCTGCCCTACGCCACAGACACAATCACTCTCTGTGCTGTTGCTAGGTAACTAACTGCTGACACTCGAATCAGTGAAGATGGCAGAGTCTCTGGGGGCACACTGGCCCACATACTCCAAACTTTCACTCATTCTTCCTTGACCAACAAATTACTGTACAAACTCCCACAGTGCAGAAATAAAATATGTACAGAACTTTTTAAGGATTAACAGACAACCCCTAAAAATAGAATGTTTGTGAAACAAGGTTTTAGGAAACTTACTTTCATTTGCAAAAAAACTTTCTTTAGCTTTTAAATCTAAGTTTCTTCACATTTCACACATTCACAAAACTACTTCTTTAACGAACCATCCTTTAAGAGGATCTTTAGGGAGCCGGGTGTGATGCTTTCATAAAAGTTTTATGCTAAACAAACTTTTATTAAACAAACAGTCTTTTTTACTGAATAATTTACCTTAACCTGTGATACAGCATGTTTTTAACTGTAATGTCATGAGTTACAAATAGCTTACCTATACAATGGTTTGAACTCTAGATCTCTCTGTTTATCAGGAACTGTGGAACTGCTGATATGGTCTAACGTCTTAATTTTTAGCGTTCAACTATAATTTCAATTTACTAAGTTGGACAAATGAAACAAATACACTTGAAGTGAATGACCTATGACTGCACTAGTGCAGTTTGTATACTTTATAGTTTAACGAAAGTGCTCTCCTTACATTCAGAAATTAATGGAAGAGATAAACCCTTTATGTATTTCTTTGTTACGGTAAATCACAGTATACCTGCATACTTGTGAGCAATGACAAAATCGAGAGCAGCACGGCAGTGTGCTCACAGCTGTTTGCTAAACAAAGAACAGTTTAACAGTGTGCGAGTCTTAACTCATAAGTCAGTTTTCATATTTTGTTACTTTTATTAGAAAATACATACAATTTAATGAGGAAAATTCAATTGCTAAACTGATGTGAAGTTTTTTCCCCTGCAAATTAGCTAATTGCCTAGTAAAAGCATTTGGAATAAGCTGTTTTCAAGTATGCGACTTACTAGAAAAACAGTAAAAGAATTTAAAAAAATACATGAAGAGTCAAATTATACCATATGTGCAAATGTCTGTAGACATCTGCTCAACCAACTTCTTTCATGTCAAGGGTAGGTATATCAAGTTTGTCCTCTTCTGCAGTTGGTGTGGGTGGGAATTTCGCTGCATTCAGCCACAAGAGCATTAATGAGGTCAGGAAATGTTAAATGATTAGTTCTGGATCACAAACACCAGTCCAACTTGGTTGCTGGAGCTATCGATCGTGAACTATATTCATATGAGTGACTCTAGAGTGTGTAGGGGGGGCGTGGCGACTCGCTAGGGGGGCAACGCCTTCGAATGCCCTCCCTTGACGCCGGCACTGACTACAGCCATGGGCCTTTTTCTAATTAGCCTTTTATTAAGTATTTTTTCTGCAAAGTTGGCATTATGAGGAAACTTTTGAGCAAACCCACTGCAAAATACTACCATGATTTCCCTCCGTAGCATTAGAGAGCAAAAAGCAGTGTTAGAGTGCTGTTTCAAACTGAACAGTTACACACCTTTGGATTAGCGGCCTATTTGTGAATGGGAACGTTTAAGGGATAGTACAAAGGATGATAGACAGATTACTACAAAAATGTAGATTTCTGGAAAAAAAAAACAATATGTAAGATGAAAACTGTCCGTAGCCCACGTTAAACAAGCCATCTAAGAGGTCTCGTCTTTCAGCTGTCATCCTCCCTCTTTCCCTCAGCTACGATGTTATGCAGGTATGTGTGCATGCATAAACAGTGACCTGTGTCCTTCAAGTGAGAAGTGATAGGTGAAGACCAGCACAGGTGAACTCCCTAACACCAACAATGGTCCTCAACAGCTACAGCTATAGCATGATGGAAAAGTGCTTCAGCATATACTAAAACAAATCAGCAAATGAAGTTTTGTAAGAATACCCATAATTTAGATGTTTCCCACGGTGGGACTTACTCGCTCCATTGGATTATAACTTATTTTTAATCTTATAGTTAAAGATTAAACTTGAATTCCCTCCAAAATTTACTTAAGCACGCATGACTTAACTGACATTTTACAGCAAACAGAAAACCCATAACCTATGCCTGTACTGCCCATACCATAGTCAAGAATAAAGTTCAGACACCATGATTTTTTAACACTTCTGCTCTCTATGTTGAATCCTTCTGTGCTGAGAATGATATAGTGTGTGCTTGACAGTTTTTCCTGGGGATGATTCACCATGGGTAGTCTAACAGCTGTGGGAGAATGAATTACACAAGAAGAGAGCAAACAGCGGCTTGGGTTGGACCGCAACAGTTTCAAATACCTCAGTTTGATAAACAATAACACCAGTCCAGGCGGTAAAGGACTGATCTAAAGAAAGTAACTGCATCAAGGGTAGACCCAGTGTAATTACTGAGCCAACTTAATGTTGTAACTCCCACCAATTTATGAGCAAAGGAAGTATGTATGCTGTCATGCAAAAGAAAATGCTGCTAATTGTTTCAAATTGTGTTCCTTTACTTTAATTTCCTACCTAAATAGTTTTCAAGAGATGCTTGAACATTTAAATTCAGCAAAAGGTCCATACACATATATAAATAAACTATAAATATAAACTCTTAACTAGAATTAAAAATGGGCAATTAAGAACAAAAGGTTTTTTTTAACATCTGGAAATATATTGCATCAGTAGTGAAGCGGAAAACATGAATAAACTTCCGGAATATAATTATGTGCCTTATTTGTGCACATGAGCAGTTCAATACAAATCCATTAAATCAATAAAAATGCATTAAATCAATAAAAATGCAGTAACTCTGACACCGAATTCAAGTGCAAATGATAGGAACAAGTGCATCATAAAACAGCAATGTGTAAAGTGCACTAGTGCAAAGTAAAGTCAGTTCACAATTCAGTGCTGTGGCAAGTTACTGAAGTCTGTGAATGATATGTGTCATTTTTTACTGCATGCTATAGTATGTTCTCTGGTCTAGCACACTTAACTCAGTGCCTTAGCTACCTAAAAAGTTCCTCGTCCAACATAAAAGAAGGAAAAATGCTCAGTGTTCCCAGAACCAGTTTTGGTCAGCTGCCACCATGTGATCCGAACAGGTTCAGGCCTGTAATAATAATAATAATAATAATAATAATAATAATAACAATAATAACAGCTGCAATGGATCTGGAATCGTTTAGGGCCTGGGATCAGGTGTGGAGCAGGGAGGACAAAATAAGTATTGTGACGAGCCAGCACAGTAGGACTGGCTCCAATGAGCCTTTGCACCCAGTGTGAGTGGCCATTTGGCCTATTTTATGTGTTTTGGGGAACATTAGAGGTGGGTAGATATTTAATGTGTAATGTTGAAGTGTTCATGTCTGTTTTTGTGTGTTATGTTGTGTGTTTGAGCCCTTCTCGCCAGTCATCCTCCTCCGGCGTGTTGGCAGCTGGAGTGGGGTGACAGGCGAGACGAAGGCTCATTTCTGGCGCTGAGAGTTAATTGGCGGTGGGAGTTGTACTGGAATGCGCCAATTGTGGGCACAGAAATCCTGCTGAGAGAGAGAGAGAGAGAGAGAGAGGACAAGACAACATTTAGTGCAGTCAAAGTTTGAAAGAATACAGTATTATGGCAGATACTGTGTTCTAGTTGTGTGCACCTCCAGAACTGAGTTCAGTATGAGGGACATTGACCTGCACTGGACAAATGTGCTTGTTGAGCATAGAAGCAATAAAATCAAAGAGAGAGAGGGAAAAGAGCAATAAAATATTAGGACAAGAGAACATTTAGAGCAGTCAAAGTTTGAAAGAATACAGTATTATGGCAAATACTGTGTTCTAGTCGTTAGGTGTGCACCTCCAGAACTGAGTTCAGTATGAGGGACATTGACCTGCACTGGACAAATGTGCTTGTTGAGCATAAATAAACCATGCTGCATTAATAGACAACAACAAAAACATTTAATTAAAAAAATAATAATATCTGCAACCAACAGTTAGGCTGCTCCCCCTCTCTCTCACTCACTCACCCACACACGCACTTACTGGGATAGCGGTAGTAGAACTCATTCTCGTAGTCGTGGGTCTTGTTGCGATGAAACTTAAGGGCACTAGTGTCTTTGTCGTACTCCACGACTAATCCAAAAATGATGATGAGAATGACCTCCAGCACGATGCACAGGACTGGCAGTTTCACCCTAATGTTGGTGGAATACTCGGCCATGGTGATAGTTGGTTAACTCGTCTCTCTCTCTCTCTTCCTCTCTCTCAGGGCTCGAGCTGGTCACGCAGTCCCTGGACAACAGGTTTTTGGAGCAGAGTGACAGTGGAATTTGGTTTGGTTGGAGCTTTTGACAGTCAGTTAACCCGCTTGGAGCGCTTGTTAACGCCCACCTGTTACCTTAACGCTACTGATTGGTGGAGGCCTCGTGCCGAGCCCCTCCCACTTTCACCTTACAGGTGCAAGACGGTTAGGAATGCGACAAGATGGAAACATGGGTGGAAACCCTTTCATGTTCATAATGCTCTCATTAAGTCTACCAAGTGGCTTACTGCTAACATGAAAAAAAAAATGCCAGTTTTAATTTAATGTGTATGATTTTTTACATAAACTTTAAAGAACCTAAGCAAATAGCCAACTATGAAAAAAGTAGAATTAACAGACGGGTTAAACTCGTCTTTGTTACCGTCCTTAACTATGTAACCAAGAAGTGTATTCTTAAGAAGTACTTTCTAGTACAGGAGTATCACCTTGGTAAAATTAGTGCAGTTTTTCAAGTGACACCACATGAAAATTGAAGTACACCCACACACCTGTGAGCAATGTGCTGACAAAATAGGGAACATTATAACAGTGGGCTCACATGTTTGCTAAACAGAGAGTGGTTCAACAGTGTGCGGGTCTGTATTTGGAAGTCACGTTTCAAATTTGTTACTATTATGAGAAAAAGACATTTCTGAACACACAACAGTTTGGGAGGAAATGATGCTGCTAAATTTGGCTTACTGCCTGATAGAAGGATTTGGAACAAGTATTTCTAAACCATGCAATCTGCAAAACAACCCATAATAAACTAGAACTAAAAAGAGAACAAAGAGAACAGAAAAAAATACAAAAAATACAATGAAAGACAGAAATACTGTATGTCCACAAGTTTGTACACACCTGTCGACCAACACTTCTTCAGAAATCAGAGTCATTATTGCAGAGTTGATCCCCTCTACTGCAGTCATAGCCTCTAAAATGACTAAAGACTCTGGCTTTTAACCAGTCGTAAAACTATGAGTCTCTGTGCTGTGGATGTTTTATTTATTTTTTATTGTCTGGAAAGCACTTGTAGCGTTGCTTTGAAAAGTGCTATATAAACTTTTACTTACTTACTTACTATTGTTCTTTATGCTAAAAGTTGGAAAATTGCTGTGAGCAGTTGATTGTGTCACAAGAATATCCGTGAAGTCAGGTAGTGTGGATGGATGGTACATTCTGGATCACGAATGGAACTCCAGCTTGGTTGCTGGACCTCCTCATCCAGAGTGCCCTATTGGATGTTCTCTTCTATGTTCTGTGGAGAGATTATATAATAAATTATATAACCTGCCTGTGTGTGAACAAGCTATTATCTTGTTACACTGGCACCTGTCACAATGGCACAACAGAAGGTCAACCAGTGAACCAGCGACAGAGTTAGGGGCTCCCAAGGCAGGTGAAGTCTAGCCAGCCTGATCGGAATCACACAGAAGTGCTACTGTAGCACAAAACATGGCTATGATAGAAAGGTGTCAGAACACACAGTGTATCACAATTTTGTGTATATGGGACTTGCAAGCTTGTCAGAGCAGCCATGCTGACACTTCACCGTCGCCAAAAGTGCCTATAATGGGCTTTAGAGCATTAGAACTAGATCATGGAGAACTAGATCATGGAGCATTGGAAGAAGGTGGCCTGGTCAGATGAATGATGTTTGCTTTTCCATCATGTGGACAGCTGGGTGTGTGCTGCTTATCTGGGGAAGAGATAGAACCAGGATGCACTATGGGAAGAAGACAAGCTGGCAGAGGCAGCGTGATGATCTTGGCAATGTTGGAAAACCTTGGGTCCTAGCGTTCATGTGGATGTTACTTTGACACATACCACCTCCCCAAAGCCAATGCACCCCTTCATGGCAACGGTATTCTCTAATGGCACTGGCCTGTTTCAGCAGGAAATGTGCCCTGCCACACTACAAAAAACTGCTCAGGAATGATTAGAGTGATTTGAATATGACAAAGTGTTTAAGTTGACTAGGCCTCCAAATTCTAAAAATCTAGTCAGCATCTGTGATCTGTGGGATGTGCTGCTAACATATTGATGCCTGAATATTAGGCAGTTATAGGTTATATATCCATACATATATCCATCCATCCTTTTTTTACCCCTTTGGCCCGCAGTCGGGGTGGGGGGGTGGGGGGGGGCTGGAGCCTATCCCAGCTGCTACGGGCGAAGGTGGGGTACACCCTGGACAGTCGTCAGCACGTCACAGGGCTACATACAGAGACAGACAACCATTCACGCTCACAGTCATACCTAGGGGCAATTTAGTGTGTTCAGTTGACCCATCCCCAATGCATGCATGGTTTTGGCGGCGGGAGGAAACTGGAGCTCCCAGAGGAAACCCACGCGGTCACGGGGAGAACACGCCCAACCCAGGAGTCGAACTCAGGACCTTCTTGCTGTGAGGTAACAGCACTAACCTCTGCAACACCGTGCCGCCCACATACATATATATAAACACGAAATAAGAGACCACTGCAAAAATGTTCAGTTTCTCAGGTTTTATCTTTTATAGATGCAAGTATTGAACTGAACAGCT
>JBBPCX010000006.1:10419918-10440093 GCA_037974365.1 Hydrocynus forskahlii
ATATATATATATACACACACACACACACACACACACACACACACACACACACACATATATATATATATATATATATACTGTTTACAAGTAAATAAAAGCAAATGGGAGAGTTTAAGCTAAAATTGTGGAGGTGGAGATGGTAAAAGTGAGCTAAGGAATCAGATGGAGTGCATCAGATACCATGTATACATGGTGCCATTCTTCCATTTAACTGATGGGAACTGAACTTCTTGGAAAAGCATAGCTTCCTTCTAACCCAGACGTTTCTGCAGAAAGATAACTGAACAGGTTACTAAACTGTAGTATTTTAAAACAGCTCTGCTTGAAGACTTCTGTGGAATTTGATACCAGTCAGTGTCTCCCCATAAAAAACTGTCTTGGCTGTGGCTTGTAAAAACCCACTGCATGATATCTGAGACGTTACTATGTAGAAAGTGACCGTGTCCTGAACTCTCTGTCACATCAACATGGCCACAGCTGAGTGACACCTACTGCAGGTATTGCATGACTTACCTGTTCAAAATCTGCCTCTTTCACATAGAAGTAGTTCAGAATAATGCGGGCCAGTGATACTATACTTTTAGCAACAAGAATTCTGTTTGGTACAAAAAAGGTTCTATGAGTTTTAATAATTGCTAAAAACATTTGATGCAAATGAGAATATTGTCAGTGTCAACAAAAAACAAAAACCTACAATATACTTTACAAATATTGGCAAACATGAGCAAAGCTGGCTGTAAAAAACATTATATTGCCAATCCTTGCCTTGACTAATTTTTCATTCTAGATAGCAAAAATTTAATTAAATGAAGAAACCTGAAGTAATATCATTAGAGAAATATTTTTCCTCAAATCTATCCCAAACTTTACTAAATGAAGTATATTCCCATTCATTTATCAATCCAACTGAAGTACATTCCCATTTATATTTTATGTTTCACGGTTGACCCGGATAAGGGAACGCTTAAATAGTCAGCCATGGCTTCGACAGTGATATTCGACAAAAGGTTGTTGAGTTGCACAAATAAAGAAACGACTACAAGTAATAAGCTGAACAAAAGGTGTTTTTGTAGTATCAGTAAAATAATACATTTAAAACAACTGGAGAGTTTAAGAGTCACCCTCAAAGAGGAGGACAGTTTAAGTGGTCAAAAAAATCTCCGAGGATTACAGGTGGGGAAGTGCAGATGTTAGTGTGATTGCATCAGCAATCTTACTACTGTTTTTCTTACGTTTTATTATTATTATTGTTATTATAACTCAAAAAGCTGCATCTTCTTGTAAAAGCCTGTTTGGAATTTTGGCAGGGTTCCAATGCTAAAACGTTAATATTCACTGTACTGCACGTGTATACAGCTTTTTGATCAATTGATGAGAGGTTGAATATTAATCGTTTTTAAGATTTGATTTTTGTGGTCGAGTCACCTCCATAATGTATGGGGAGAAAGAATGTTGGAGTGAGAATAATGACATCACCACTACAGCAGGTGTAACGTGACAAACGTGAAGCAATCCTGAGAGCTAAAGACACAAGAGGCGTAGAAGCAGCCTTAAAGACACTGAGGTGCATGTCAATTATGAAAAGAAACATGTGTTGTGGTGGTTTTTCAAAAAATAATCCATGTGAGTACCCTTGTTTTAGGACTGTTATTTAGCTAGCAAGCTGCTAACCAGCTCAGCTAGCCAATTTGATGCTGTATCTTAACTTTTCGGGGTGAAAACTGTGTCTGAAACACAATGAAGTGTGGTAGTGTGATAGGTTATTTTGAAAAAGGTGATTATTTTGAAGCTAGATTATATGAAAGTGTATTAGTTTGAGTGAGAGCCGGTTTTACTAGACAGCAACTTTTTCTCTGTGCTGTTTTAATGTCTGTCTATTCCCCACCCTCTTAAAGAGGAACTTAATTTCCAAAATGGTGATGGCCTAGTGGGTAGGACTCAACTCAGCTTCTCGCAACTCAACTTAAAGTTGTGCTTTTACCCTTTAAGCCACTTGCATATTTTTACAAATATCTCTGTCATCAGCAGAACAGCCTTATCATGAACCCTGGAGGGGCTGCAGTGGTTGCCCTGAAGTGTTACAACTGTGCCATCTTACTAACTGATAAAAGTTCATTAAGGATGTCCTTAAGAGGCCTGTCCATAAAACTCAAAGTACTGGATCCAAAACAAATCACAAATAAAAAAAAATGCCCAGCACTAACCAAACTTGCTAAATATTTTTTTTTACTTTTCCTCTAGTTAACTGCATCAGGAGGACCTTTTTTGATTTGCTTTTTTAAAAAAGTGGATATGTTTCTGTAACATTGTTCTCCAACTTGAGCCTGGATTATATTTGCAATGTTCTTGGTCCAAAAAGATTCGGTTCAATGGGAAACCACCAATTTTACAGTTTCTCATCCTGCAAGTCCAAATCAAACAGAGCTGTCCAAAATAAAAAACAATTTTGAGGAAAGTGTAGAATTTTCCCCAATATACATCTAATATCACCACTAGGGGGAGATATGTCATAGATAAGGGAACATATATGATGGTAATAATTTATGTAATTTAGTTTTCTTGGAGAATATCATTGGTTCCCCATCACAAACAAATGCATTCACAGCGCAAGCATTCATGGACCTTTGAAGTGCTGTAGTCAAGTGCTGGCAGGTATTTCATGTGAGCCACCAACAACATATACAGGCTGCACCCACATGCAGGCAAGCTTCAGTGAAAAATACAGATTGCTTTTACTTTAGCAAGCGATAACACAGGTTCTCCAAAGCACATTCTGTCCTTTTGCACTCTCTTGCAGTTAATTACAGAATGGCTTTTTCTGAGAAAGCTCACAAATCACATTGCATAACGTTATGACAAATGTTGGTGTCAGTCTTTACCTTTGACCTACTCCTACTTTCAGCTATTTATTTTACCTAATGACAGTTAGAATGAGTTTTCTTGTGCTCTGCCTCTGCACCTGCAGCTAATGAGCAACCTGTGCTATCACACACTCTCTTCTTATAAAACATTGAAAATGCAAAAATAGGTGCTGTGTTGTAGCCTACAAAGTTTACTTGATGTCATTAAAGTTCATTCTTTAAACATGCCAAGCCTGTTCTGAACCTGGTTCCCAGGAGCCATCTCTGTGCTTCAGGACTGTTTTGAGTGCACTGACTAGGACATGTTAAGGGAGGCGCAGCTCTACCAACCTGGAGGAGTGCGGACTTCAGTGACCGGCTACATCAGCCAGTGTGTTGATGGTCTTACTGTCTTCAGGGGGGGTGAACTACGGAGGGTGAGGGACGTCACAGATATGGGGGGTGAACTACGGAGCTGGACATCACAGATATGGCTGAAAAGCTAGCCTCTAACACACAAAACTATTAAATAGAATTCAGTGTTTTGCTCTCGTGTCATAGGCCGCTGAATACAAACAAAACAATAGAAAGTATATTTTGATTGTGAAAAAAAGATTAAAATACATCCAGGGATTTTAAAGTCTACTGTTAGATGTTCCTTGAAGGGTCTGAAAAGGGTATGGGGGGGCTAGCACCCTTTACGAATATTAATTGCTGAGACACAGAAAGAGTCCCATTGATGAATCAGCACAATGAAGAAGGGATCAGAGGAAGCACTGGAATCCTATTATCTCACTTTTTTCTGCCAGCCTCTTTTTCCTGCTTGCATTTCTGTGTTTGCTGTTGTTTTTGGGCCATGAGGGGGAGGTTGTTAACAAAGTGATTATTGTGCTCGGGGTGATACAGAGAAAAACAGAAGGCAGCAACTGCTTCCTGTGTCTGAAACGAGTGTCTGTCCCAATCATTGTGAATATGCCAAATAGTAATAAAATCTCATGTGTAAAAATGACTATTTCATTTAACACTGATCTTATGGTGCACGGCTAAGAAACAGTTGCAGTAATTACAGTTAGCAAGTCTGAAGTGGTTCCATCCACAATCAATCCACTAAGGAAAAACTGCACACTGAAAAATAATAGCACTCGGGTGAATACCAGCTACTGGGTGATTTGACTGGTTAGCTATATTGCATTCCACTTCTGGAGCCGCTTTTATTGCAAAACAGAGCCTGTTGTAGTCTGTTGTGTACGTCATTACAATGCCTAATGAGAATCTGCTCTGAGACAATGAAGTAACTTAGACCTTTTGGGTTCATGTTTGCAGTATGTTGCAGCGACTTAAAGTAAATCTACACTCTTAAAAATAAGGTTTCCTAGATGGTCCTTGGCAAGGACATATGGTTTTAGTAAAAACCTCAAGAAAAGAACCTTTATATTATATGAAAGTTCTGCAAATTTAAAATAATAAAATTTGACAAAATGGGCCAAATGGTTCTACTTTGACAAAATGACAGCTACTGAAAGATTCTTTAGGGAACTAAAACTGCTATTCATTATTCACCTTTAAAAGATAATTATAAGAGTTTAGTCGTAGAGAAGGGCATTGGGCTTGTTAAAAATAAATAAACAAGGACAAAAGCAAAGACAAGAATAAGGCTAATAAATATGTAAAGAAATGCCAACCTTTTTTCTGCCAAGAATTGGCTAGTGTCCATGAACCTGTGCTCCTGGTGCCCCATATTGAGATAAAAGCAGAGGCAAGGAGAGGAACAATGAGAGTCTGTACAAAACTCATTAACATCTGGAACAGAGGGAAGGAAAATGCTGTCTTCTCTGTCCAGAGCCACAGACTTAAGGCAGTTCAACTAGCCTAAAGAGGGAGAAAGAGAGAGAGAGAAGAAACCTAAATGATGTGTGTTATGGGCAGAAACTTTTGAAGGTGGACTGAGGGACGCGTGCCATGTTTTCTTCTTAATTTACCGCTCTGAAGAACAAACGGAAAGAAGAAGGAGCGCTTAACAGGTTTGACACCATTTTCTGAATAACTGCAATATCTTATTATGCTATGTTCTGGTGTTGTTTCTTTAATTAGTTCAACATTGTTTGGTACCTTTATTGCTTACTGAAAAATTTAAAACCAAATTCAACTTTCTACACAAAGCTAGAAAACAATTCAGACATGGGTTAAGTCAAAAATATCCAGGTCTAGTCCACAGCCTTGCCAGTTTTGTGGTTTCAAACAACCAAGCCCTTAAGGTGAATCAGATGTGCTGGAACAGAGTAATCACCAAACTATATCTGAGTAAGTGGATTTGAATTGTTCTGTTTTGCATAAAGTTAAAAGTAGTGCTGGGCGAAATATCAGGTCCAAGCACTGATGGCTGCAACATAAGGCATTTGCTGGGTACATTCAAATGTTTTAACTGTTTAACAACAAAAATGAAGAAAAAAGTACATTTTGTTGGTGTGTGGCGAAGGTGTGTGGCTAATGTGTACAATACTATTTAGGGTTCTAGAGATGAAAACAGGGCAAATATGCCAATACAAACTCTCAGATTTGTATGACATTCTTGTAGCATGGAGAAGTTGTTGGGGAGCATTATTCATTTTGTCAATAGCACCTTACATATCATTATAAAGTGATAGATTTGGAAAATAGTTTTAATTTGATATCTGTTGGCCAACATGGGGAGAAACCATAATTTGAAATTCACTTGAATTTCATTTCAATACTTTTCACTCAGGGAAAGCTGTGCTCAAATATGAACTCTGCTACTTTCATGGTGGTGTGTGCCAGTTTGCTCTCTTGGACTTCTGCCTTTTATCATCTCGGCAATAAAGGTAATCGTTAACATCAGCATTACTTAATCATTATATACTCTATATGTCCAGAAGTATCCAGACATCCCTTCTCATTAGTGCATTCAGCTTCATTGAGATGTGCACACCGCTGACTCAGGTTACATTTTACATATGCACAGATTGGTCAATCTCTATAGATAAGGATTCCCAATAGAATTGAACACTCTGAAGCAGCTGCACATGACTTGAAGTCACCATGTCCAATACATCAGTTAGGACTCTCTAAGCATTCGGAATGTGGAGCACTAGAACTGTGATCCATGGAGTGATGAAGGTCCATTCACACCCACAACAATCCATCATCAGTAACTGACAGCAATGTTTCACCATCTAGTGTAAAGCCTTACCAAGAGTAGAGGCTGTCAATGAAGAAAAATTGGTACAAACAAACAAAAACCACTGAAGAGGTGTCTGTGTACTGTTGGGACTATAATGTCCTTTCAGGATAGTTTTGCTAGTCAAGTCAGTTATTTGCATTTTCACACTATTTTGAAAACCGTTATGCAGACAAAGGGAAGGAGCTTCAGTATCTTGTGGAGCCCCCAGTATACGCTGAGGTAACAGCACGACGAGGAGAGAACATCACCCTCCCGTGTGTACTGCAGACCAAACCCTCTCACTACAGAGTGAAGTGGACTAAAGTTGACCCTCTTCTTCGAGGAGTGGAAAACATTATTCTCATCACGAATGGCCATGCAGATAAACGGTATGGTACTCTGGGGCCTAGAGCAAGGCTTCGTCGTGCACATGCGCTGGACATCTCTCTTCTCCTCACCGGCCTTCAACTGGAGGATGATGGCCAGTATCGCTGCGAGCTCATCAATGGAATCAATGATGAAAGTGTCGACATTACTCTCAGGATTGAAGGTAAAGCAATGTTTCCCAGCTCCAGAGCTGTAGTTCAACTGTGCTGTGTAGTCTGATGTCTTCAAGTATATTCGTGTTGGGTAAGAAATATAATTACAAATGTAATTAGTTACAATCTTTCTTATTATTTAAAAAAATATAATGTACTCTGATTCCTTCTAGATTACATTCTGGGTGACAATATTTGATCTAGCTGCATTTGGTTACATTAGCTGGTCAGTTGGAAGACACAACCTTAATTTCCCCTTCCTTTGCATTGCAACATACACTATGTATCAATACCACATATGAAAGTGGCCCAGAATGGAAGAAATCTAAAGATTTTTTCCCCCCAAAGTGCGAAAGTAGTAGTTATTTGCAGCTTATGGTTTCTTGCATTTATTAATAATTAATAGATTTATTTATTGGTGTGGCTTAATCAAAATAGTAACCCAGAAAAATAGTAATAGTAACTCTCTTTTAAGTATTTGATTGCTGTTACCAAACACAGCATATGTGTGTAAATCTATCTAAATGTTCAATGATTCTCAAGGGTTTTATTAAGTTTGTAGCTCTAGCTTTAACTTTGCAATCTGTGGGCTGAAATGTTGGTCTATATTCACTTCAATGCTGTATCAAGTAAGCTAGGACAATGCTGCTGAGTAAATGTGGATTGTGTTGTGCTTTATGTTGGATGATAAGGCTATGGGTGGTCCTAGACACATACCATCGTGCAGGGTTAAGTTTCAGCCCTAATCAAACATACCTCACATGCCTTCAGTAACATTTAAATGATACGGCCAGATGCATTGGAACAACCACTATATATGCTACAAATGGGTCTTTTGTATTACAAATGTACAGCTGATATTTAGGATTCCTGGAATGTTCAATAACAGACAATAACAGCTTCTAATAGCATTTTAAAATACATTTTCACAAATGGCTTACATTTCAGGAGTGGTGTTTCCCTATCAGAGCAGTCGTGGTCGGTACAAACTGAACTACTTTGGTGCTAAAGATGCCTGTGCAGAGCAGGATGGTACACTTGCAACATACAGGCAGCTCTACAGAGGTGAGTAGTAGTACTTACCAAACAGGAAACCAAAATTTACTCTAGCTTTCAATTGGGTTTGCATATTCATATTCAAAACACAAACTAAGAGTACTTGATGGGGAATGTATTGTGATGACATCCAGTTGTTAGAGTGATTTCTGGAACTGCACTGTGCTAAAACAAATCTTTCTTAGCACTATTACTTCTCACACTTATAGCATGGACAGAAGGTCTGGACTGGTGCAATGCTGGGTGGCTAAATGATGGGACAGTCCACTACCCAATCCTGCACCCGCGGCCAGCCTGCGGAGGAGATCTTCTTCCAGGGATCCGTAGCTATGGACCCCGGCACAGAATGCAGGAGCATTATGATGCTTTCTGCTTCACTTCTACCACTGAAGGTCAGCAGATAGAATGGGTACTGATAACAATAATATTGTAGTTGATATGTGAGGGTTTCTCTGAGAACCAATATTTTTGGGACCAGTATTTGTCACTTAAAAAAATATTTTTAATTTACTTTATTCAGATGTTTACATCAGTTCCATGTAAAAAGTATGTTACACCCACACAAAAATAATCCCAGATTTAATATTTTTTGACAAGAGTTATGTTGGTGTATTACACTTAATGGGGAGCAGATATGACACGTCTATTTGTTGAAAGCACTATTGCCATAAGTGTACACACCTGCTCATGCCAATACATCAACATTTATAAAAGGTGCAATAGAGAAATAAGGCATTTATTTCTAAAAGGTTACAAATGTAGTAAACTAAATAAAATTATGATATTTTATCGCAGCAGCATGGTGTCCCCTAAATATTCTCTGTAATAAATGTATCATGCCTTGCACCCACTGACTGGGATATGCTCTGGGGTAAAAGAGAGAGAACAAATGTATCATTACATTTGTATTTGAAATACTGGTCATTACTACAAATTAAAAGTAATATACTATTAATGAAATAGTATTACTCATTAGATTCTAATATCGTCCTGCATCCCCGTTAAAAATATCCAGGGAAGACGTTGTGTCCCATGGATGTAACACACCTGGTGTAAGGAAAGGCTTGATAAATATATAAAAGCTTGAAGATGTTTGAGCTGGGAAAACAGCAGTGCTGCTACAGCAACCCAGTGAGAGTGAAAAATGATAATTGAATAATTTTAGTTTTTGTTCAGTTTAAAAAATGATGTACCTTACGCTATAAGGTACTCCTTAGCAGTCAAGGTGAAAAGCTGCAGGAGTGACACACAGTGATGTGTTTTTGGGACAGTGGGCATTGAGTCTTAAGGAGTAAAGACAAGAAGGATGGTGGGCTAACTAATGGACTGAAGAGGAGAAACACAATCCGCTGTTGTGTAAGCATACAGGAGAGAGTCTGTTAGAGAGGGTGATTGTTTCTGTGGTGACATTTGAGCTCCTACTATGTCTGTGAGATATTGGCAGCTTCAAATGTCATCTTGATGCTGTGATGGAAGCAGCTGACTTGCTATTAACAGAGAACATTGTTGTTTTTTTATTTCATATTTTCCACTACCATTATACAGTCTATTATCTCTAAATATATCTAAAACATATACAAGAAGTGATTTTGGAATGTTGCATTAATGAACTAATCCTAAATTCTAAATTTAATTGTACAGGGACTTTATCCACATGATATAATGCAGACCTGTGATTCAGTGAACTGTCCAAGATACTTAGCTAGTGCACACCTTTCATGTTAAAGTAGCCATCAAAGTGGCACAAATGTACCGTAGATACAAATAATAAGTTAAACGATTATGGTAGAGGCAGGTCCAGACATGGTGGCTAATGATTTACCAGAATACTTACACTGTCTATTCACAAAAATATGAATATAAAATATCATCACTGTTGGAACACAACATTATATCCCCATCTTTGTCTATTTTTAACTGCTGTGTAAGCAGTGACAACATTTCATGACAACTGGATCAACAGAAATGTTTGAAAATGTTTCCAGACTAACACTGAATGTTAAGGAGCTTCTGCTATTTTGGAGATAAAAGGGGTTTTTTTTCTGACAGACAGTAGTCAAGCCTGAGGCAGAGTCAGTTTACAGTCAATAAATGGTAGGAGTTGCAATAGGGATGTTTGAAATTGTGCAGTGTCTCTCTGATATGACAAGGAAAACTTTATAAAAAAACATCTTAAGGATTAGTTTATAGTCACTCAGACCTTCCCCAAACTCCCTATAATTTGCATATTGGTTTCTTTTTTATCTTTGCCTGTTGCACAGGTTTAGTATTCTATGTCCCAGGGCCCCTAGATTTTATGGGAGCTCTGCATGCATGCAGGGAGGAAGGAGCGAACCTGGCCCGTGTGGGACAGCTCTACTCTTCCTGGAGGTTCCTGGGGTTGGACCGCTGTGATGGAGGCTGGCTACAAGATGGCAGTGTGCGTTTTCCTATCACTAACCCGAGGGAGCATTGCGGAGGAATCCCAGGGCCAGGGGTGCAGAGTTTTGGATTCCCCACCAAGAGTTTACGTCTTTATGGGGCATACTGCTACAGGTAAATTACCAACACCATTAGCCCTAATCTGTACAGGACACCATTGAAAAGCTACTGATTGTGTTTATCTGAACAAGACAAACTGATTTTCCAGAATTAGCTGCTGTGCTTGTTGTTACATATTTTGGGTAGTTACAAGTAGAAGATTTGCGTGGGAATGAAAATGGAAGAGCCAGGCAGTTTTTCAAATCATTACCAGTCCAAAGTTCTCAACACCGATGTAGAACATCTGTTCTGCCCCAGTTTGTGTCCAGTTTAGAGTTGTTCCTACGATGTGTATATGAACAGTTTGCTTAACCAAGATCAAAATAATCGTATTAAGCATGTTTTGCTATGATACAAGACATCAAAATCTGAAGATGGCATAAAATCAAAAGTTTTCAAGAGTGTGCTGCTATTCAAATGAAATGATTGAATACTGAATATATGGTAACTTGAACTAAAGACTCAAAACTATTGTTGCAGATATTTCTCCATTACAACTAACTTTGTATATTACTATCAAATCCTTTTGTTTTCTGGATTAATTGTTTTGTCCATGACTGAATTTTTGTATACTGTGCAATAACAGCATTATGCAATAATAGTAATTATGATCATAATGTCTGTTCACTTACTTCAAAATAAAAGTGGATTTATGAGTGTGCTTACTACCAAATAAAAATAAGAACAAAACAAGTTATTGTTGATACTGTTAGTAAAAGGGCTGTTTTATTATTACTTAAAAAAAATGAAACCCCAGAACAAATACAACATTGTATATGTTGTAACAGTATGGCACCATATACCAGATGGCACCTTATGGCTTGATTTTTTTTTTCCCGTAACATCGTAATAAAATACTGTATGATGAATAAAAATACCTATGACAGTTTCTATGACGTAAATCTTTGTTGTGTTCATTTGACTTATTCTAGGCTACTGCTTCTGAGCTAAGAGTAAATATTTCCAAATATATTATGTGGGGAAAAATCAAGCCACAGAATAAATTACCATGAAATACTTGTTTACAAAATCAGTAAAGTGCATCACAAATCTCAATGATACTAGAGATACTGTCTAGGCTCTTTAAAACTTCAGAGTGTAACACATACACAAATCTATGTTTTACAGCCAGTTGGATTTGACAACATACATCCACAATTTTACTTTGTTTTGAATTCCCTCTTTTAAAAAATATATTGATAATGTTTACCCCTCAATTAGTGATACAAGTGGACATAACTGCAAGTTAGGAAAATTCACACATTTTTGTCAAATGTTATGAATGTGCTGCAAGGTGATGGGTGGAGTCAACTCAAGCTCTCATGTAAATCTCATGCAATTAGTATAAGCCTAATAAATTTAGAATGGGAAAAGTGTATGCTTTTGGTCAGTGAAAACACACTTATTGTTAATAAGGGATTTCATTAAAAAGAAATACACAGCCAGGCACAAAACAACCTACACCTCAGAATTTCAGCTCCTGTGTATCTATACCATCTAATGAAAGCTAAGAATTATTGTTGACGTATTGGTGGCTTAAAGCTCAAATAATGAATTCCTGCAACTGTCAGGCTGGTTTTTGGTAGTGTGAGAGATTCCTCCAGTCAACAATGGTTAAAAAATAAAACACTGTTAGTAAATGCAGTGCTACATCAGCTTTATCAGCTCTAAAACTGATTTTAGCTGAAGTTCTAAATTGTAGCTTGTTGAGCATTGAAGTAAGAATTCTAGACCTCTGAACTAAAATTAGTTGAGTTTAAAGGCATCCTGCAAGGCTGTGGATCGCTAGTTTTTCTGTGTTTACAAATGTGTGAATGGGAGCTGCCTTTTCCAGTGTTGGGCTTAAGTTAAGGCAGCCAGGGCCAGCCACTGATAATGCCTTTTCTTTAGACACCTGTAGGCCTTAGTGAGATATAACTACATGGCCTATGATCTTCATCCAGCCAAATATCACCAAAGGCATGGTTTTGAGCACAGCTTTGATTGTGTTCTCTTTGAAAGGGGACTGATAACATGGGGTGCTGTTATACAAGTGTCTGTGAGTATGCTTAAATATGGGTTGTAGCAGTTTTTACTTTTTCATTTTTGTGGAACAAAGCTTTTGATATCAGCATGGCTTGTGTTATGTGAGTTAAAAGTTTCATTTGAAGCTTCAAGCATAGGGCTGAATGCACCAGGTTAAACTCTGGTTTACTAGTCCACTAGTACCCTCATGAAGTTCTTATGACACAGTGGCATCGATTTAATTCAGACCAGCTGAGGTTAAAAGGTATTTGCTCCATTATTTTGTCATTTTAAGTTGTGCTTTCAGGCATGCTAATTTGGAGATTGCTTCTGAATACCTGTTATGATCTGGGTCATAGAATTACAAAATAGGTAATTCTGTGTCAGATTTAAGAGAGAAAAGTGAGTGAAAGAAGTTAGTGAGTGGATCAGAAGGCTGGAAATGTGATGTGCATATGCATATTCTTCTTATAAATCACTGTGGTACACATGATGATTGTGAAAGTCTCTTGAATGAAAGGGGAAGAGCAGAAGAGAAAATGAAGAACCACTAATTGGTCTAAAGGCTCCACCATTCTGATGTTGCATTTTCTGTGGTTGTTTCTTTTATGAGTACTGGTTCCTGCTTTTGAGTGGTGGAGAGTGTGACATGATCTTCATTTGAATCCAGTGTTTCTGTTGAATACACACAATGTCAACAGTACTGTTAAGCTTGGATGATAAGTACACTATGGCATCACCAGTATACTAATCACCAGCCTACTCCTCTGTAATAATATGCACTTGTTTCTTCACTGCTTAATGCCTTAAGTTAGATGGCTTTGCTAGGATTTACATGTAGGTCTGTGTCAATAAACAAACAGGTACAGGGACTGGACTGAAAATGTGGTAGCCAAGAAAGTCTGGCTCTTTGGAATCAAATATGAAGAAATGAGGGGTGGCTCAAGACTTTTGCACAGTACTGTATATACTGACCTAATCCAAAACTTCTCTTTAAATAATATAAAGCATTTTATATTACAGAGTCATTACTGGCAGGACATACACAGTACACTGTGGTAACAATAACTGGTCCTAGGGTAGAAAACAAAGACTCATTTTTCCTCTTATCAGTGCAGAATCTTGACATTAGTGGCCTACAGGGCTGAAGGACAGCATTAGTGAAATATTTTCTTACGTGGTGTACAGGTGATTTGTGGCTCCTCCCACTGCCCGTTGCTGTGGCATGTGATAATGGGGTTGTGTCTCTGAATGAAACCCTCCTCACAGTAGTAACGCACCTGGGCGTTGGCCTCATACCGCAGGCGCTGGCGACCAAACAGCTTAGTGTTTGAGACAGGGGGGGGCTGAGCACAGAAAGCTGAGAAAACATAGACATGAGAGTGAAAACATGTAAAAAAAAAAAAAAACATTAAAAAAACAATAAACTTACAAATGCCACTGAACGCATGACTTACTATTTGAACCTTTATCCATTTTTAGCCATTCAGCCAAACATGCTCTGCATACTCTCATATTTACCCTTATGTAAAGCATTCTGTGCACCTCTACTAGGGGGCATACTCACCAATGCCCTTCTTACAGGTATAGGACAAATGGTAGTTACAGGGCACATCACTCCAGCGTCCTTCATCATGCCATACCATCACCACACAGTCTTCTCCAGACAGGAAGTAGCTATCAGGCTGACCACGATACCAGTTCTCATACAGCTGAAAGACAGAGGCAGAGAGGGTAAAGCAAACCGTTCATCCAGTCATTATTCAACATTTGTAGGTTTGTAGGTTTATTACTGTGTTTTGTCGTGGGTGTCCTTATGCCAATGGGCTGAAAGCCAAAAGGAGATGAACTGGAAAAGGAACTCAAACCAGAAATCTATACTAGAAGATGTTTGGCAAACTTCCTTCACTTCATCACTAATAGTACTGGTCCACTAATTATACTGCACCACTAATAATACTGCTCTACCTCACTGCATTTTCTCTATTGTAAGACCGTGGAGGACAAAGCACAGAGGCAGGACTTCTGTAGTGAAAAGTATAGAAGACCCTCTCCACTGTGTTCCTTGGCCAAAAGAAAACACTTTCCCATGACACACCTTCTGGCATTTTATTGCACATTTCTAAATGTTAGGAAATCGTTTCTACCAGTCATGCACTGAACAACAACAAAAAAACTTTAAAGGAGTTTTTGCTTTACGTTTATGGCCTTGTACTGTTGTGTGGTTTTACTAAGCTCTGTTGACATCGACACAGCCCTTGACCAGATTTGAACAACCCCACAATAAAGAGCAAGCAAATGCTGATGCAGTACATAAAAGTCATAGTTATGCATAGGACATCTTAAGAGTTTTTCTTCTTGTATAGTAATCACTTTAAGTGAACCAACAGATTGACCAGCCCCACTAGAACTGTTGCCACAACAGAACACTCACTGTCGTGAAAGACGTTACTCTCTCCGGTTTACCCTCCTTCAAGCAGAGAAGATGAAAGGACTGAAGCACAACAGTGTGTATACACATATACACACACACTTGCAGTGATTACTGCTCTTATTACTTATTGTCACTGAGAGCCAGAGCAGCCAAGCTTTTGCTTTATTAATATCTTCCAAAAACTGCTACTACACTATGAGCATTTGTATTACCGCCTTACTTTGCATTGTAGGATATGTCTGTATACTGTAAATATGTCTGTTGTATATTGTAGTTTTTAGTGTTTTGGAAACAGGATGCCCCGGGGAGGTTTTGAGGTTTATGTTGTGTGACTACATTGTGCTACAAACACTTTTATGAAAGTTGATAATAGAAGATGATTACTTTTCCAAGCGCTAGAACTTTCAGAGATTCCCTATAATGTCCTGTGTCATCAAGAGGTTTTGAGATCTTCCAGTTAAATCTTGATGACAATTCTAATAATAGTTGACGTACAAAGTAAGACTTATTCTTGGGTGCTGGATGCAGTTTTTGTCAAAGGCATAAATGAGCTTTAAATAATACTTTCTTATAATTCATAAACATGATTAAGCTTTATTTATCACTAATTTGATTGTATTCCTTCTGAAGAAACTACTTAGAGGAGAAACAGGTTGTATGTTACTTCCTGCGCTATGTTAAAATATGTACTAGATACTAGAAGAGGAAACAGTTTAGTTCTTATCCCTGCTATTAAACACCACCCCCAAATAAGCAGAATGTTTGGGCCTATACAAAGCTTACCAGTGGGCTGCCATCAGACCAGTGGAAATCACCCTCAATGGTCCTGTCATTGAGGCCAGTCCACTGGTACTCCCTGTACTTATCTGTAAAAAGAAACCTGGATGTGAGTCACAGGGAAACCAAATGTCTGATTACCATCACACTTACAGGCCCAGACAAAATACGAACTCCAAAAGAGGCTCCAAAGAGCTTTTATAGGGAAAATCTATAACTTTTTATATATTTCGGACAGAAAGGATGATTTAAGATGGTGAAAATGATGGATTATGTTGTTTGCTAGTGCTTTTGATATAGAAATAAATGAAGGACGTGCAACACTCAAATAAAATATAACAGGATTAGGTTTGGTTAAAATAAATTACATTCAGCACAATATACTGAACGCAATGTCTGTGAGTAGTATGTACATTCTTTGTGGCCTTTTACAAATGACTCATACTTCTCACAACATAGGGGCATCATGTGCACTATAGTTGCCTGGACCAGTTTGCTCTGTCTTATCCTGCAACGCAAGGTCATGAAATGAAAAAACATAAATAAAGAAGATCCTCAAATTAGAATCCATTCTGGAGTTGCAGTGTGATATTCTGAGGAACTAATAAATAAGCCAAAGTCCAAATAGCATGCTTTTTTTTTTCATGTACCTGTAACTCAAGAGTATATTTTTCATACACTCATTATGCCTTCACTCCTTGTTTGAAACCTTAACTTAATCCTTAAACAAGAACAAGTAGAACCAGTTCCAGATAAGGTGATAAGATTAGTTGAGACGTGCCATTGATGAAATGCTGTTCTTCAGGTGACATGACGGAGACCAGGTGACCTCCACACATGCGACAGTGTTGCTCTGCTGCCTCCCAGCTTTGACGCTTTGCGAAATGCTTGTAACAGTTACTCTGGAATTTTTCCCAGCCTGGTTCACACTGCTCCAGATCTAAGAAGTCACAAAAAAGAGGCACAACATCACAATTAAATGTCAGGCACCATTGATATTATTATCTTTCCTCTTAGGTTCTGATCTCTTAGAAGACTGGATCAATTAAAGATCAGTAACAATAAAATGTTTGACTTCAGGAACACATATTATGTTAGGCTGAAAATGTTGGAAACTGCCAATACATCTAAATGAGGACAAGTGCAACTCACCTATTTGGCAAAAGTCTCCTCCATAGGTTGGTAGGCATAGGCATTTGACACCAGCACTGCTGTCCACACATGTGCCTCCATTAGCACATGGGTTCTCAAGACAGCCATCTGAAACATAAAGTTCCTACTGCTGAAGAGACCCTTTGCATTCGGAATATGTACAAATTAAGCTAGGTTGCAGTGGTTTAACATAAAATGCATATTCACTGAGCAGTCACTCATGATCAGAGTATATAAGGCCACAATGAAGCCTTGCCCACTAGGTGGAGCCATTATAAAGCAAAGAAAACTGATGGTGTGCATGATGCATTTGTACATGACTGTAGCTCAAAGACATGATGGTTGTATAAAAGGGAATTTTAGCATTTTATTACTCTGCATTGCTAAACTTAGGGCATATGCAACAAACCCAGTTTCAGTAAACATGCTGTGATCCCGCTCACATGAGCTCGTGACTTGTGTTCATCATCACAGTCAGCAATAAGAACTACTTTTGGTGTCTGTCCTTGTATAATTGGCTCCCATATGGACATCGTACCTGAGATGCCTGTTCTGATGCTCTGTGTTGCTCTGGTGGGTGTGGGGATAGGATGTGTACTGGTTGTGACTTCATACTTTTCCTTGCTGTCATCAGAACCTGTGGCGGTAGTCAGATTATAATCCCTGTTATTTGCCACGGTCGTGGAAGGGCCCTGGCCCTGCTCAGACTCTTCACTGGTGGGAGCTATTGTAAGGTCAGACTCAGCGAAGGGCTCAGGATTGTCTATGAGGATTGGGCTGTCACCACTGAACTCCACATCTGCTCTGGACTCCTGCGGTGGGGTGGGAGAGGCTGCGGAGTCCCAGCTGGGGGTTGCGGTCATAGCTGGGAGCAGTGTGACCTCTACAATAGAGAGAGTTGTGCTGGACTCAGTCTCATTAACACTAACAACATCTGTGTCATTAACAGCATCTGTTATGTTCAGAATCAGCAGGTTTGTGAAGTTCAAGTGTACGTTGGGTGTTGTGTTAGGACGATTGAGGTCTGTATCCACTGAGACTGAGGAATTGCCTCCTGTAGACCCTTCTTCTTCAGATGAATCATCTTCATGGCTGCTACCATTTTGGCTGGAAGCTGTCTCAGCTTCAGGGAGTCGAGCAGTGGTAGTGTAAAGAACTTCTGGTGTTCTCCCAAGTCCCTTTTGCTCAATCTGCTCTACTTTTTCCTCTACTATGACATTGAAGCCTGGTAGAGTACTACTCTCTGGAGCAGCGGAACTGGTTTCCACCTCTGTTGCCCTCTGCGTAATGGATGTTCCTAACATGTAAGGTACGGGTGTGGTCAGGAGATTCAGAAGCTGGTTGTCATCATGGTCCCCTGAACCATCAGAAGACTCTACTTCTTTCTCTCCTTGATGTGTAGGAGTTACAGTCACTCCCAAATCATGATCAGTCTCATTTTCAACTGAACTTAAAGACACCACTAGGGACTTGACTGAAGTATGTCCAGCTTCCTCCTCCATTCTATCTACAGTAGCAAAAGAGTCTGTAATACTGTGCTGTTCGTGACTGGGCTCAAAACCTGTCATGGAACAAATTAAATTAATTAATTTCAGTTAAACAAATGTCATTTAAAGGTCTGCCACATATTTCATTAAGCAATTGCTGTGCTATCAAACTGAAAATGGCAAGCTTTGAAAACCATATTACTTTCTATCTCTGCTTACTGTCTGTGGTGCTTTCAGAAGAGAAATTCCCATCTGAATGTTCTTGATTCAGGATGACAGGAGAAGTTCTCTCGGTAGGTGGTGTAGTCACTTCATCTTCTATTCCCTCAGGGGTTATAGTAGAGATGGTTTGAGTTGTGTGATCCAGACTTTTACCACACAACTCTCCACCACACAGTTCATCATCAAGGTTGGTTTCAGGCATGGGTTGGAAATGTTTGGATCCTCCAACTTCTCGAAACTCATTGGACGTCTCTAAGCTGTCAGTTGTGGATTTCGGTTTGCTCTCTATAAAGATTTTATAGTCTACTTTCTCTCCTGGCTCCAGGTTTGTCTCTGGCATAGGCTGATAGTGCTTATGATTGTGAGTTTTAACTTCATCGTGCGCTGTGCTATTCTCTGTATCTAAATCTTCTACTGGCATTGGGTGATTATGACTTGGCTGTAGGTGTATTTCTGGCACTGATACAAAGTCAATAGGGTTGTTAAGCACTTTTTGCCAGGAGGTCTGAGTTGACTCAGGTTCCCATCCATTTGTTGCTGTGGACGTGAGGATTTGACTTTTGGCAGTGGTAGTCTGAACTTTATCCAGTGGGGACGGTGTAGGGTCTTGCTCATCTGCCACCACTGGTGTCGTTTCACTGGAGAGGGAGAAGGACTCAACAGCACCTTGAGCTTCATTCTGTGTGTCCTGAGTCACATCACCCAGACTAAACTCCTCCTGAGGGTCACCTAAGGTCACAATGTCCTGGCCAATGTCTTCTGGCTCTGTGGCCAAATAATCTACAGGGGTGACTGTATGAGTATGAACATTTCCTGTGGGAACAAAATAGGCAGAACAATGGATTTTAGGCAGAATTAAAATGCTTTAAACTCTACTGAGGTTTAATAAAAACCCCAGTAAAATGAAAACCAAGGCACATTTGTTACCCCTAAAGCAGTATGCATCATGGCGACTGTAAGGCTCTGGAAAGCCTGTTTGGTTGCTGTAGCGGTACACGGTCTTGACACCAGGTTCAGAACCTCCACATCGCTCTCGTGGAGTGACAATGGGATAGCGCACGCTGCCATCAGCGAGCCAGCCTGGGCTACAGTGGTTAAGACCATCATTCCATGCAGCATATAGTTGGCTAGTGGAGGCTAACTCTGCACCCTGTTGCTTGCAGTAGGCTTTAGCCTCAGACAGTGTGAAGCGCTGTGGGGTTGACCCATGGAACACCTCACCTAAATTAAAGAATAATTATATGACATACCATGTCAGCATCAGTGGCTAATTATAATACTATAATTAATTAATATAATTAATTACTATCATAATAAAAAGGGCCATTTACCATGGATGTTCTCTATATAGCAATACACATCATAAAGCTCATCAGGATCCATTATGCCATAGTTCCGGACCCCTGGCAGACCATCCATATCTCCAAAACATCCCTCACGAGGCATCTGGATAGGGTATCTGAGTTTTTGTTCAAATAGACACCAAACTAAATCTTTAGTTCTTGTTAACACATCGTGTTACATTATTCTTTTAAAGGCTAAATAGCATAAAATTAGTAAATATTCCTGCAGAATCATAGCAAGAACAGTCACATCTAATAACAACATGTTGTGGGACTAAATTAGTCATATGGTAATTTACTAACCTGACAGAACCATCTGCTAACCACCCAGCATCACACTGCTCATAGCCGCTGTTGTATGCAGCCAGAAGCTGCTCTGGAGTGGCAATCTGAGCCCCAATATCCTCACATGCATCCTTAGCTTCATCAAAAGAGAAAGCATAGCGGCTGGAGGCATGACGATAGTGAAACACCACACCTGTGGACATTCAGTAAGTAAGCACACCTTTCAGTTTAAGAAGCCAAGCTTATAGGGAACATAATATTAGGAGCACTAGTTGTAATATTCAGTATGTATGTGTGTATATAATATAATATACACACACACACACACACACACACAC
>JBBPCX010000006.1:10440193-10456837 GCA_037974365.1 Hydrocynus forskahlii
AACTGGACAGAAGAGTGAAAGCAAAGCAACCTATAAGTGCTGCACACTTATGGGAACTTCTGCAACATAGTTGGGAAAAACTTTCTGCAGAATGAACAATGAGACATTGAACCACTTGAATTTCAATACAAAAAAACAGAAAAATTGCTGTATTCTAAAACATTTGACCGGTAGTGTATATACACACGCACGCACACACACACACACACACATATATATATCGCTCAGTACAGTATAAGTAGCTACTGTACTTATAACATATAAGTACAGTAGCTACATTTTTTCAGTCTAGGACCAGTGAAAAGGGTTGTATATTTTCACTGGCTCCTATTTTTACAAGATAGGGTAAACGCATTCTAAACCTTTGAATAAAGCCAAGTAATTTTGGAGCATATCTATTGAACAATGCATCGAGAAATGTTCACACAATGTAAAGGGCACGTATTATCAAATGGTGTAAAAAGGTACCAGGTTTTTATGTCCCTGTAATATTTTAATAGGTTCATCAGTATAATTTTTAAGGTTTCATAGCTGACGTGCTTTAAGAGTTAATTACCTTTCACTTTGATCTGAGCCAGGTCATGAGCATCCTCAAGGCCCCGCTGGACCTCACAGCGGTAAAATCCCGTATCATTGTGCCTCAGGTCATCCAGTTGGAGAGTGAGGTCATTTGGAGATGAATCATAGTTCGGCAGTGAGGCCCGACCTTTATAAAGCTCACTGACCCTCACCCTCTCCCCTCGGGCCACCAAGATTTCTGTCTCTCGTCCAGACGAGAGCATGCTCCACTTTACTCGTGGCACAGTGAGCACAGCATGCCGGCCCATTGTGGGCTGTGTGGATGAAGATTGTGACAGGGACACCAGGCATGGCAGAGTCAAGGAGCCTCCCAAAACGGCCGACAAAGTGGGGGTGGTAGGGATTTTAACATGCAAGATGCTAGATTCATCTAAGGAAAAGATTAAACATACGTTAAGGTGTGACACAACATGACTGGTGGACATACTGAAATATTGTGTGAGTTCATTTTACAGATGGTGAAATAGCTCAAACACAGACATTTTTATTTCTGGTAAGACATCAGCTCTGAAGGCCGTTTTAGGTGAATCCACATTAGTGTAAAGGTTACGGCAAATAACCAGCCAACAAATGAAACTTCTCAGCTTTGCCCTTGGGCTTCTTATGTTCAGTTTCTGCATGGAACCTTAAACATAAAACATTCGAGGAGGGTGAACAGCTGTAAAATGCTGAAAGGCCCTGCCTGCCCTATGTGTCACGTCTCATTAATCATGTCCTGAGTGTAAGTAAGTGAAGGTGACACACCTGCTGTTGGTCTGGGGACAGCAGAGGATGGCAGGACAAAGGGACAGATGGTGCACAGCAGCAGAGAAAGGAACATCACTGATCTGAGAAGGGAACAAGGAGCAGGAGGAGAGAAGAGCAGAGCTAAAACTGACCATTTTGACAAGGTCAGTTTCTTACTGTATGAGGTCAGCAAATTATGCTAATTTGCCAAGGTGTAAAATGACAGATATTTATTTATTTGTCATTTCATTGTCAAAATAAACATTTTTGTGAAATATACTACATTTTGTTTTTAATTTATTTACATACACATACACACACACACACACACACACTGATTTGTACTGGGAATTTACTGAAGAAATCGAGGAGTGCATATGCTGAGATAGGGTTTGTAAGAAAGAAAGAAAGAGAGAAAGAGAGAGAGAGCTAAATGTGGGTTCTTTGTGTTACTGCTCCTGGTGGTCTTACACTCATACACAATTTCAAAAAGCATAAATGTTCAACAGATCTGTTGTAAAGCATGACGTTGAAAGGACAAGAATGGATTTCAAAAGGAACGGTTCAAAGGAAAGAGAAGACCTGGCTCTATAAGGCTTAAAAAGTCTCTCATAGCAGCCCTCTTTTCATAGGGTGTGGTCCTGCATTACATGCATGGATTCTGCAATGTTATAATTTTGTTGCATCACATTTTAATTTGTTTTGCTTGGCTTTAAAGGCATCTGTGGCTAGTGATTTTATTTGTGGTTTCACATTCTCATATGACTTTTGACTCAGCGGTTGAGGATTGCTGAATGGGGGATCTGGCAACCCTGTGTGCTCTCCAGCTGGCATGAGCCAGGACTCAGTAGGCTTTGGGAGCTCTGGAGTGTGCTCAGAATTCTGATGACACAATGAACAACCAATCTGTCCTTAACTAAACATAAATGAACAAAAATGTTATATTGCACAGTATTGTTGTCCTCTGTTCTTTGTCCTGTTTTTACAAATGCATGTTTATGTTAGTCATTTGATAGAATAACCAGCCAACTGTGTGAAGGGAAAGGTTTTTATCAGACTTGGTCAGTCCCTAAGAAAGAGTGGAAGAAATAAATAAAGAGGACCACCTACTAGACTCACTGCTCTTTTGTTTGTAAAAGGTGAATGAACTGCATAATCATTCCACATGGAAAGTGCTTGAGAAGCTGGTTAGACATGACACTGGTGGACACACATTTTAAGCAAATTTGGTACATTATAAACATCTTCAGGGTTGCCAGATGCGCAGCTTGCACAGTTAAATACTGTAAGGAATTCAGTGGGTTTATCGTATTACATTATGTAGAATCTTAGCCTTTGAAATATGTAAACAAATTTTTGCAGATTTTTATGTGAGGTCAGTCAGTTTACACTTACAACGTGACAATTTATCTAAATTAGGGCTGACTTTTGGTATAATTCTCATTCAGAGTAAGTACAGAGTGTAATCCATGGTCTTTTTTTCTTTTAAAACCAACCAGATTCTGAAATTAAAGACTTTAGAAAAGACAAACCACCAGTCTGGAACACTGCAGTCTAATATTGCCCACAGACATGAAATTTAAGCTCACTTCAACAACCTGAATTTTAATATAGCAAAGAGGCAGAGATCTTCGGGGATACTGAAATAAGCTGGGCTAAATAATTGATTGAGTGCACTGCTGGTTTGAGGTTGGTGTCAGGACAGTGTACTGATTTCTAAACTAATTTTTAGGTTAAAACATTCTGTAATCTGACTTTTAAAAACAAGAACACCACTTAAGCATTTGGCCTTAATTACATCATTAAAAAACGTGCTCAGCTTCTTTGCTAACTGACAACCTTAAAAAATGACTGCATTTTTTTCAGTTTACCATAAGGGAGGTTGGCACACTGATATCTACTTCTTTACTCCACCCATCCTATTTTAAACATTCCAGAATCTTGAAAATGTCAACTTAAAAGACAAAATGCCATTCAGTAGAGGAGTTTTTTTTTTCACTGTCTTTTATGCTTTCAATTACAGAACAGGGCTGTGCTACAGACATGACCCATTAAGAATTCAAATCCAGGGATCTGAGAGAAGTGGTTTACAGTAAGTACAAAACAGGAACTACAAAGCCCAAAGAAATTCACTCTGTGGACACTAAAGCCTCAGGCACACAAGAGCAGGAGCTCCTGACATCACTGAGCTCTTCACAAAGAAGTGGACAAATGAGGTCAGGGGGAGTGAAAGACAGAGACAGAGAGAGAGAGAGTTAGAGAAAGAGAGAAAGAGAGAGAAAGGGGGAATGGATGTCTGGGAGTGATGGAAACTGGCATTAACTACGTGAAAAGGGAGAAAGTGCTGTGTTGCGCAGAAAATCACTGGGTGTGTTATGGGCGTCCTCACCAGGGTGAATCTTGGACTTAATACCCAGCTTAGGCTTGGGAGGAAATTAGAGAGGCACTCGTAATTTTCAGTGGCAGTTTCCAGAAAGCCATCAAGAAAATGGAGGAAACCTAAATGGTGGGAGAGACTCAGCAGGGAACACCTAAACTTGCAATCAAGCTGCCAGCTCTCTCCCTCATTTATCTCAATTTCTCTCTCCAAGAATTCACCACCTCCTCTGTCTCTCTCGCGCTGTCTGTCTTTGCATTTATAAGACAGTCTTGGTGTTGTTAATTGTTAATGAAAGTATCTGTGCAGTCTCTGGGCAGCTTTGATCCACATTTCTGTTTCATGAAAGCCACTCTTCCTCCAGTAGTCCTCAGCGCATGGCCTAAAGCCATGACCACATTTCCATAATCCAAAGGGAAAAGAAGTCGGGTTGCTTGCTCTGAGGGCGAACGGAGGAAGACGCAGCCCAGCAACCTCAGGAGTGCTTAAACAGGCATCATGGCCAAGGCCTGCTGTCTGGAATACAGAACGACTTTGGGAAATGGCACAGGCTGAGAGAGAGGCCGGGCCTTCCTGAGGGACGCCAGAGCAGGGTCACGTTAGGATGAGGAGAATAATCGAGAGGAGGAAAGGAAGGAGCTGCTGAAAGAAAGGGGAAAGTGGGGGTTAAGAGGGTGCAGCACTTCCATTGCACCAGATCCCATGCAGTCAAAACCTGGCCCATGTGACAAACTCCTCGTCCCTCCCTATTTATTTATAAAAGGAGATTTTTAAGCCAAATGGAATATTATGGCTAGTCCTTTTCGCTTTGGGCAGTTGAAAATGAGGTATTATAAACTGCAGCACATAATTTTCCCACATGCTAGAATCACTGGGGAATGCAGCTTTTTCTACTGCCTTCTCTCCATCCTTGACATCATCCTGGCCATGGCCATTCCTCACTGGCTGCTCACAAAGCCCTGCTCACCCCTTCTGACCTCGCATGACTCTGTCTGATTCGACCCATCACCAGGGGCAACCAACGCCCCATTTACAGGCACAAACTGACTAGAACTCATGGAGAGATGGAGAATGAGAAAGTGAGAGAGAAAGTCTGTTGAGTGACACAGTAATCCCCTCAAGTCTAAGTACAGGATGAAAACTTGGGCAGAATACAGACTGTGGTGGAGCTGGTGTTTTGTATCTTTCTTTGCTGTGCAGTATAATTACACAAACCTACAGCTATACTGTGATCATGTACACACACACACACACACACACAATACCTCGTTTTACAAGCATGGACATGGAAAATGGTTAACCACTAAAACCTTGAGAACTTGCATACATGGGCCCACACATTACTTCCTCTCCTTTATAGGAACATTAAAGGCCTCCTTTCATTGAAAACTACTTCCTCACGTGTTTAATATATTTTTATATACATACAGTGAACAGTATCAAGCACAAGAATGAGGAAGTAATTGAAATGCATAAGTTAGAAATTAATTTTAAAAGTCAGGAATTACAATGATTAAATAAAAATGCCCATCAGAAATCACCATGACTTAAAACATGCTACAGAACACAACTACACTCTTGAGTAGAATTCATTACGTTTCAGGTCAGTGGACTGACTGCACTGTCTTGTTTCACATAAACAGGTGGACATGAATCTTCACAAGCAAGTTAATATACACACACAGTAACAATCTTCTGTATCACTCTCACTCTGAGCATTTCCACATCTCAAAATCTTTTCCCTATATTCTCCCTGCAAAACAGTTGAACCAGGTGCATAACTGCTGATCTTGCCCCTTGACTGAAATAATGTTCAGTATATCCAGTAAAACAGTGCGAGGCTTTGCATTCAGGTGGAGTAGACCACCAGGCAGAACAAAACTGCTCTGTATTCTGAGGGCTGAGCTGAGAATGTGTATCATAGCTGTGTAGGGCAGCATTCTAAACAGATGCTAGAGTTTAAATCACAGGTGCTCCATCTAAACAAAACTGCACAATATTCTGCAATCGCATGGAGGTCACTTTCAAATGTCAGGAGGGGGTAAATGGAAGGCATCCACAGGGTAACCCTAAGTGAGTGGCGGCAAGACCCTCTAGTATTTTTGAAAAAAGTGGGTTGCAAAGATCTTTTGGCTGTTAAGAAATCGGCTCATTTGCCCTGAAAGTGTTAAAGTTATGTAGATGGAATTTTAGTATCACGAGATATATGGAATAAAAGTGCCTGCTGTCTGATTCAATTGAACAGATGGCAGACTGTTTTCGACAGCAGAATGGTCCACAATGAATCTGTTTCACTCTAAAATGTCAAGAACAGGTGTCCGCCCTCTCAAAGCTCCACCTTTAAGACTCAGCAAACCAGACACGCCTTCAAACAGCCTTACACATCATCACCCATATGAGTCCAGAAATTCAGTGAAAACATCAGCCTTAATGGTCACGACGGGGAGACAGAGACGTGAGCGGCTAATGGATGCTTGAGCGCTTCAAAACTTCAGGTGGCAATTTTACTGGAATTACAGTAGTGTACCAACCACACACTGCTCCACAGTGTCTTCAGATTACACATCCTGCCCTGAAACATCATCACATTAAAAAAAATAAATAAAATAACGCAATCACTCCAATATTATTAACACAGACAATAATGTATTAAAACATTATTAATAGTAACAATGGTAAGTAGAAATCAGAGTCAATATTAACATTGACAGTAATGCATCAGTACATGATTATTAATATCAATCATAAGAAGAAATCAGAGTAAGTATTAATAATGACAATTATGTATTCATTGATTTATTACACTAGCATTAATATTAGTATTAGCATTAATATAGAATAATAAGTAGAAATCAGAGCTGCTGAAAGGAAAAAGGGTGCAGTAAGGTCAGTAAATGTATTATACTGTTACATATACACATAAAACACAATAATTAACCAGAATTATTGTGGGATTTATGGGTTGCCTCCTGAAAGAAAAACGGCATCTGTGCTACAAGAAAAATAGTGAAATAGTGTAGATGATACATACCACGTCCACAAAGCAGCCTGCAGTTTGAAATGATCCTCAGACTGCCTGCTCTCTCCAGAAGTGTGATTTCCTTCGGAGCAGAGAGGACAAACCTGTGGCCCGTCCGGAGGCGGAGAGGAGAGAGCGAGGGAGGGAGAGTGGGGGGAGAGAGCAGAGGGGGAGAGAGAGAGAGAGAGAGAGAGAGAGAGAGAGAGAGAGAGAGAGAGAGAGAGAGAGAGAGAGCCTCCTCTTGTTAGCAGACGGGGTGCCCTTTTTTATTTGCCTTTGGCGGTGATTTTGGGAAAGTAGGACGAGACTGGGCTAGTCACACAGCCTGAAATGTTTCACTGTTTCCTTAGATTGATACTGATCGCCAGAGTTCCGCAGGTGATCTCACGGAACCAAAAAAAGCCCATCACTACTAAATATGCCTCATTAGAAAGCGTGCGTGGAAATGTTTGAGGGAGAGGAGCTCCACCGTTGTGCTCCTGATGCGGTCAGTCCGAGAGAACTGCCCTCCATCTCTGAAAGCCCACTTCGTTCAATCTTTAATGGGGTACGGGTGGAGGAGAGGGGGAGAGGGGGAGAGGGGGCCGGGGCTAGAGTCTCCCGCTGGCTCCGCAAAGCTGAAAGCGAGTCGCTTGTTTCCGTCCTTGACCAAGTTAAATATTTCACAGTGTGAACTTGCTGGCGTTTGGGGAGCTTCTCTTGTGTTGGGAAGTGATGAATACAAGAATGAGGATAGGGGAAAGAAACGATGGGGATAAGAAACAGACTCATAGCCTACTGTACTGTCATTACTGTGATGGACTGCATTATGAAGGTTCATTATTTTCATTTCTGTCCCGTCTTCAAGTGAGCCCACTATTAAAGACAGCTCCGAGTCTGGAGTCAGATTTTCGTTTTTTGTTGGAAGTTCATATTTCTCTCTCTCTCTCTCACACACACACTCCATACATCCATACATACACTGGACCCTATCGATCGCACATCCCATAGACACACTATATGGACAAAAATATTGGGACACTGTTCAGGATTTGGGCTAGGACCCTCCCTTCCACTGAAGGGCTTAATCTTAATGCTTCAGCAAACCAAGACATTTTGGCCAACGGCATGTTTCCAACTTTGTGGACACAGTTTGGTGAAGAACCTTTTCTATTTCAGCATGAAGCAAGCTCGAAACAAGCTCCATAAGGACCTGGTTTGGCGTGGAAGAACTTGACTGGCCTGCACAGAGCCCTGACCTCAACCCCATCCAACACCTTTAGGATGAACTGGAACAGAGATTGTGACCAAGGCCTTCTCATCCAACATGCCTGACCTCATAAATGCCCTAAAGAATGAATGGGCTCAAAATTTCCCACAGAAACACTCCAAAATCTTATGGAAAGCTTCCCAAGGAGAGTGGAAGCTGTTATATCTGCAAAAGGGGCCAACTCCATATTAAAGTCTATGTATTTGTATGCAATTGCGGTGAAGTCCCTGTTGGTGTCATGGCCAGGCGTCCCAATACTTTTGTCCACATAGCGTATTTTATCGGATTGAGGTTTTTAACTTTTTCATGTTCCTTAAACCTTCCCTGTACAATTTCTTCAGTGTGCCAGGACACATCATCCTGCTGACAGACTGCCTTTAGGAAAAACTGTTGTCATGGGAGGGAGGTGGGGGCTCTGCCAGCCTCTGCCACCTTGCATTGTTTACTATTAAATTTTTAATACTAAATTAAATAAATGAATTGCAAGTAAGGGGAAAGATGATCTACTCACAAAAACAGCAAACACTATACATCACACATTTAATTAACATTTGTCATGCCCCTAAGAGATAGTCTAGGAACCTGTCTAGGAATACGAGTGAACCAATTGGTTTACTCATCATGCATACACATGCTAACATGTTTAGCTAGTTAGCTCGTACTAGGTAAAGACAGATTAACTCATTTTCTGATGTTTGCTTGGTTTTACCAGTCTCCTGCAAACACTCATCTTTAAAACCTTTGGCAGTCTGGCTAAATCTACAAATAACTAATTTACAGGATGTTGCTAGGCCACAATTAAGTGACCAAGCTCAAAGCTGACAGATTGCTTTAACTGATTCCAACAGAAAAAAACCCCACCTATATGGATGAAGACCACTGAATTGTACAATATCCAAAATAATCATCAAAATAAGCATTTGACCAATAATCCAAGCACAGCATTTACAAAAAACAAGATATAAACAAGCCAATAATCTGCTAACCCTAATAAATGGTGGAGCAAAATAAATAAAAATCAAAAACTTGTCTTTAAGGTCTGCTTCATGTTGAAATAGAGTTTTAGGCATCAGTGACTGCAGCTTTCAACTGAGAATACTGATCCTGTACAGAGCACAGTTTAGAAGGCTAGAAAACTTCTTGATGGGTGCCAGAGTAAGGCCTTAAAAAAAGGCAGCATTTACTAACACAAGGAAAATTGAGAATGTGCACCATCACACTTGATGCTGGTGGGTGTGGCAACTTACTCTATACAAGTTTTTAAAAAGTATCAATTCTGTCAACGATTTAATTAATGGGTGTGGGGATCAATTAGACTATGCACAAATTATTGCTTCATTACTAACCAGTTCAGTTATTAAAGGCCCGTGTCATGGAACATAATCTTTTAATGAAAGAGTTTGATGTATGGCTGTTTCTGGAACATAAACTCACACAAATATCAAAAAATGTCAGACATGATAAAAGTAAAATACAAGGAAGAAGTTAAATATGGATCCTTCACACACATCAGCAATATGGCAAACCACTCTAAAAAGCTATATTTTAGGGAAAACTGCCCCAAACTGGCAACATTCCCGTTAAACTTTGAATTTCAAACGATAATGCAATAGTGCATATGGACGGCAGTAGTGTATCATCTACCGTTTTAAGAACTCATTCAAACCACATGAGCTCTTCTTAACCATTGTCAAGATAAATGGTTCCCAGTCCTATTCCTGTAGATCCTTTTCCTCGCACCCCAAATCTGCAGGATAAAGCTCTACGCACTCCACTAAGGAAATCCATTAAACTGTCCAAGATGATAGTTTGACCCACTCATTAATAGTTCTACAGCCAGCACAGAACAGAGGCTACATTGTCCACTCTGAGCTACAGATGGGCTTTCAAATAATGCTGGGGAAAAAGGCTGTTTAAGTAGTGGTGGGGAAAGCCACTGTGATGACATTAGCCAGTCTGATTTTTTTTTTAAGAAAAACATCAAATGTTACACATTGCCATGTTCCACTTCAAATTGTTTTAGTTATAGACCACGTTGTTTAATATATACAAAGATATGTTAGGACAACAACTTGTCCAGTTTTCTCCAGATTTTACACAAATGAACGTATAACCCACAGTAAACCAAAGGAAATACCACAGGTGTTTTATCACCTTTGTGCATGGTGAAGAAGCAAAATGAAGTGTTTGTAATTCACATCCTCACATTAACGCCCAGTAGGTGACAAATCAGTTATTCATGTCAGCAAACATGAACGTCATCCATTTGCGATTCATGTCTACTGACACAGAGGAACGGAGGTCTGATGGCAGACAGAGTGAATGAGACAGCAGGGTGAATCTGCCTCACTGCAGCTGGGAAGACCCAAAGAGAAAGAGGAGGGTGAATACAGCTTTGAATACAGCCTTCTTCTCGCTTGCAGGCCGGCCAGACTTTCAGACACAAGAGGAATTTAACATATAGGCTTCCTCGTTAGCCAGGTGGTCACACTAAAGCTAGAGAGAATCTATAGTGGCCAGAAGTAACCAAATGAATTTATTTCTATAAAAATACAAGGAAATTAATGTTTTTAAACTTTCAGTGATTGAAAAATCAGTAACTAATAAAAATGTCATGATCATAACATAACTTCCTAATGGCTTTGCACTTATGGCAACTGGAGAGGAACTAACCTGTTTTAACCTGTAAAAGGTAATTACTATGTCGTGATTCACCTTTTAAATTCCCAGGCTTACTATGTCTTAAGATTTATTATTTAGTAATTTGATGAAAACAAAAAAAACCTGACAATTAGTATTACTCCAGCAGATCCTACAGCACTCTAATTGCTGTTACTGTCGCCACACAATTAAGTAGATGTTCTGATGATTACACTTAATATTCAGCAGTATTACATGTGCTCAGCATTCACAGGCTGTGCTAAAAATAAGCATGTTGGCTGGCGTGGCTGCTGCCTTCGGGGCCAGTCATATCCAGTCAAACCACTACCGGGAAACTATGAACTCACATTAAACGTGGTCTTGCTTTAGCATACCACGTATGCAAGTCTGTCTGCCATCACCTTTTAGCAAGGCTACATTTTCCAGAAGAAAAAAAAAACATGCGGTTTTTCTAAAGGGGTTACAAGAAAATCTGAAGAATAACTCAATGATCTAATACAATTAGTTTCTCATGTAGCCACTTACTGTATCACAGACAATTTATAATGGTTATTTTATTATATAACCATTATTTTTATTATGGTTTACTTGGTGTTACAAATATTGGATGTGTTGTTTACCGCACTGTGCTGAATGTAACACATTAGTCATTAGTACCTACAGGAGCTGATGTAAATATTCCAAAGTGTATCTACAACTACAAAAGTCAGTGATATAGTTATGCTGTGGATTAACTATGATGAAATGATGTACAGACAGGAGTTGAGGAGAGAAAGTCTGTACTGAGAAACATCACTCAGCAATAAATAATGTGGTGTTTAATTTATGACAGCATAAAAATGCTGACCACAAGATTTAAAAAAGGGGGAGAGTGGGAGTGGAGACCAACCCTCACTCTCTTACTCTGTTCTCAGACGTCCAGCCTCCAGCTACCCACCGCAGAGAGAGTGTGTGCGTGTAAATCTTGACTCAGCTTACCTGAAATTCAAGAATCATTTCAGCTAAATCACTCAAATATATTACTGAGCAATCACAATAGTTTACTGTTAAGCAACAAGCAGTACAAATCAAACTTCAAGAACGTACTAAAGATCAAGCAGGCATGATTGTAAAAACAACTGTGACAATGTAAACTCAGTAGTAATCATGGCCCCCTTGTGGATATTAAAACTGAGTAAATTATATATATATGATCAAATAAAAATCGATTTTCAGTTTAAAGTGTGAGATCTGATTTTAAAAAACATATGTTTTACAATTCAATAACACATTCTTGGTGTCATCAAAAAACAGTTTTATTTTTCTAGGATCCATGTTTAGACGCCAAAGTTCTCTCCCACTCCAGCTCTACCAATTTATAAAGCTCCATGGTGGCTCTCGCGTCCTCTACTGACGAGTGTCCCTTCTTTCCGACCTGAGGACACAAGAGTGATTTTTTGATTAAAACCTACTGGCTTATTATCTAAATAAAGAGTGAACTGATTCGGACTTAATCCATATCTGTACTACTGGCTATTTTCACTCAAGTGAAGTATAACAGGCTCTGCTCTTCAAGAAACCAAACTAAGGTAACCCTCACTGGGTTCATGCAGGTAAAAAAAAAAGGGACAAAACAACATGGGCTGACAGAAAAAGACATCGCCCAAACTTGGCAATTTCACTAAAACTAGAAAGAAAACTGGGTATGCATGAGGCCAGCAGAAAATAAAGATTTTATCCACTAAAGCATCGTCAGATCACTGGATTTTGAAGACCAGACAGTTAACAAAAATTTGAACCTCTGGACCTAACCCACCTGTATATCCTTGTCGAAGAGAAGCTTTGTCAGATTCTTCAGAGAGGCAGGGCGGTCCTCGGGAAGTCCAGCTTTCTTATTGAGGACTGGGATTTTTGAGGTGTCTCGTGTAAGGCAGGAGGGGTGGGAATAATGCAAAACCTTAAAATCATTGTGGACAGCATGGCCCACAACCACCTTCTCTGAGAGGATCTTTAAAATCTGTGGGACAGTATAAAAACAGAAACTAGTGAACATTAACAGTATGGTTAACAACTGCACAGTAATGTCATAAGTGTAAATACAGCAGCGTTAAGAGGTGGGCAATATGACAAAAATATATCACATCACAGTACTTAAAGAAATGTTCATATCACACCCAATGTCACTTTTTATTAAACATATATTAAGGCAGACAAAAAGTACAGTAGCGCTAATTAAAAAAAACAAAACGCATGATTAATTTCATAAATTGTCCAGCAACATGACTTAAACAGGATTACTGATGCCCTTATCATAATAAAACATTGTTTGTTAGTGTTCTTTAAATACTGACTGCTCAGAAAACCATAGACACACTGTGTCTCATAATTGACCATGATAATTATACATATTATAATACTACCCACCCCTAGTGTTATTCAATATTTTAAATTTTATTTACATTTGGGTGACAATCAGTAGTAACAACGGACTTCCAGTTTAAGTACAAACACCAGGAGTGTTAAATGCCAAAAAGTGTTGTTACTAAACAAAACTTTGTTTTACCACTGTCATATTAGTGCTGTTAAAGTTTAACATTAACACAGTTTTTTGCTTTTTGTACAATACAGAACTTTAGACAATCAATTAACACAGACAAATTGTGTAGTTACCAGATTACAACACACAATTCAGAAAGATTTAAAACCTCATGCTCATGCATTTCCTTACTTCTCTCTGCGCTTGTTTGAAAGGTGTTGCATTTTGGATATCTCGCTTCCTGATTCCACTCCAGCGGGTGCGATAATCTGTGACTGGGTTCACAGGCTTGATATACTTGTCATAAATCACATCGCCGTCATAGGTGACTATGCTGCAGCGGGCCAGTTCACTGCAGTGTCCGTTGGGCCCTGTCCCTACCATCTCACAGTCAAGGGCTACATATTTCTGTGTCTTTCCTAGACATGGCGTCACTCTGTGCAGTGCTGAGGTGGATTCTCCTCGAGATGTGTGTGAAGGCACACTGGATTTCTTGCCAGTCTCGGAAGCACGGTTTTTATGGTGGGCTTGCATAGAACTGGAAGGATTTGTGGACAGTTCATGCTGGGAGGTAACAAATTTGGGGAAAACAGCACCAGTTTGAGAATGCCAGTCCCTGAATCCTTCTTTCTGAAATTTATTTGCATTTTGCTTTTTATTCAGTAGACCCTTCCTCTCCAGGCAGCGCCTCTTTTTAACAAAACACAAGTGCTTTCTATTTCCAGCGGGTTTATTTTGTCCCTCAGCATGGCTGGGGCCATTGAAGTCCAAGTTCAGCATTATTCCCGACATATCTGAACTATGTCAAAGGAAGATCTATAAATATTTTAGAAGCTTCCCGACTGCAAAGGGTCCAGTGAGGTTGGGACACTGCTGGACAGCAGTCAGGCTCAACAGAACTGACTTGGATGCTGGGATTCCATTCCTATGGACGTTTTGTTCAAGCTGAGAAGAAAATAAAATTATGTTTATTACAGCTTATAAAACATTATTTATTTTTACTTCGAAAAGTCTATGCATGCAATTGGGCATATAAAAAATAAACTGCTTTCATATGAAAGTTTGGAAGCTCTTATTAAAACACCATGTGTTTTGTTTATGACATGCTTGTCTGTATGAAAACTGCAACAAAATACTATATTATCATGTAATACATCAGCATATATCATTGAAAGAAAGTCATGAGAAAAAAGCCTTTTTCACAAGTAATTAACAAAATTAAAGGCATCAAAAGTTACTGGATCTGCATCTGGCCAGTTGCTTTTGAAAGAGTTTATTAGAAAAAAAAACATCTAGGAAAAAGCACAATAAACTCACCAGTTGCAAATCAGCCTATTTACAGATTAGCATTATTAAAAACTATGAAAAAAGAACAATGTGAAGGATAAACTCACAAACAGCAGATAAACACTCCAACACATGTGAGACGTGGACTTGTCATTTAAAACAAAACAACTTTAGCCAAGTAAACGAATATAAAAGCATGACATTAGAACATTGTGACTATCATTTTTTAATGACTTCAAGTGATACATTGTTTAGAAGGATACGCAAGCAAAATATAAACAGAACAGTAAATTCTTGACTCATAGTCACCTCTGGGGCTGGCTTTCGTGGCTGGACAAGAACTAAAAGATAAAACCAATTCTCAATCCAGCATGCCCCAAATGAGGCTACCAAGGACATAATATACACTACATGGCCAAACGTATTGGGACACACCTGTTTTCCAGGGTTTGGGCTAGGCCCATCACTTCCAGTCAAGAACAGTGATTTAGCATCCCAAGACATTTTGGACAACACCATGCTTCCAACTTTGTGGACGTAGTTTGGGGAAGAACATTTTCTATTCTAGCATGACTGTGCCCAAAGTCCATAAAGACATGGTTGGATGGGTTGGGTGTGGAAAGACTTGACTGGCCCACACAGAGCCCTGACCTCAACCCCATCCAACACCTTTGGGATAAACTGGAACAGAGATTGCGAGCCAGGCCTTCTCATTCAACATCAGTGCCTGACCTCAAAAATGCTCTACAGAATGAATGGACAAAAATTCCCACAGAAACACTGCATAATCTTCTGGACATCCTTCTGACTGGAAGCTGTTATAGCTGCAAAGTCTATGTATTTGTATGTAATGCCATTGAAGTCCCTGTTGGTGTCATGGTCAGGCGTCCCAATACTTATGTCCAAACAGTGTACTTCATCTGATTAAGGTTTTAAACTCTGTTCTCATTCGCTCTTTCCTCAAACCTTTCCTGTACAATTTTTGCAGTGTGGCAAGACACATCGTCCTGCTGAAAGGCCACTGGCTTTAGGTAAAACCAGTGAGGCTGCAAAGGGGTTACCAACTCCATACTAAAGTCTGTGTAGTTGAATGTAATATAAAGTCCCTGTTGGCATAACAGTCAGGCGTCCCAATACTTTCGTCCATATAGTGCACTTAACATATACTGGCTACATTACATACTTAAAGCTAGTTACCTATAACTTTACCTCTTAGATTGCCAATAAAACCAACTCTACGCTAACTGAAGTACATTAGAATCCAGCCATTCCTGCTGAAATGCTGTCAGCGTGGTTTTGTGTGTCTACTTCAGTATAAACGAACGTTTATTATCAACTTGCAACCAAAACAAAGAATGCTAGTGATGCTAAGAAGCTAATTTCGGTTCCAGAAAACGACTGTAGTAACTCATTGAGCATTCTGAGACTAATTTATTGACTCGGTGTGTCTGTCTTGCCATGTACGAACTACTTACCCTTTTCCCACCAGGATGGGGGAAAACAACACATTTGGCTAAAAGCTACATTATCTTGCACCCTGCACACTGTTCAGATACTCGGTGGAAACACGTGTGTGTTCTCTAGTTCCGGGTGGAAGGTGTTGTGCTCTCCTCCTGTTTTCGTGTCGTGAATCCTGTGAGCTGGAGTTTACAAGCATTTTTTTCAGATGGGACTGTGACAGGAGGCTGGTTCAGCCTTTGGTTAACCTGTAGATGATCGGTGAAGTGATCCTGGGCCAGGAACATGTTTTCTGTCACGGTTTCCGAGCAGCAGCAGAAGGATCTGGCTGAGAAGATTGTGGCTCTCCTGTCCAGATACAAGAACATCTCAGACGCCTACATCATTGTAATCCTGCCAGCTTTTCTCACTTGCACTTTAGCCCAGAATTAGGTTTATATCGTTATAGAAGTATGACCGAATCTGTTGTTTTTTATGTATCGACTGTGTTCTCTGTTAATAGCCAAAACGCCTCTCTAGTATAAAAGAGGTTCTTTGAGGCAAACGTTGATGCTGTTTAGAACCATTCTAAAAAGGTTGTTTAATACAACAGGTTTTCATCATAGAGAAGAATTAGTTAACCATTTAAAAGGAGTTCACTCCTAAAAACAACTTTCTTTGCCCTAGAAGAATATATATATATATATATATATATATATACACACACAGGGAGTGCAGAATTATTAGGCAAGTTGTATTTTTGAGGAATAATCTTATTATTGAACAACAACCAT
>JBBPCX010000006.1:10458956-10487203 GCA_037974365.1 Hydrocynus forskahlii
AAAGAGGATGATGTGGACAAAATACTCATTTGCCTAATAATTCTGCACTCCCTGTATATATATATATATATATATATATATATGCTCATCCTCCACCTAATAGATTGGTTATAGGAAGAACGCTTTGGTCATTATGCTCATCCTCCACATAATAAAATGTACAAGAAAGAACATTAAAGTGGTTAAGGTTCATTACTCTTTTAAAAGATTATTCACAATTACTTCTCATTTACAAAAAGAAATACTTGAAAAAAACATGATAGGTAACTGAACTGTTTTTAAATGGAATTCGTACGGACCATGGCTGTCAGTTCATATTTTTAATAATGTAACAGATGAATAGTATAATCATGTCACTTCTTTTTGCAGGAGTTTTTCAGTGAGAATCTGTGGGAAACACTTCCAGAAGGATGGCAGAAAGCTTTGGGTGACCTGACAGCACCTCAGATTGCAGATCTGCTTTTGGACAAGGAGTTTAAGAACAGAATGTGAGTATAATCTACTGAATAAGGTTAAAATATATAACACCAGATCATTTAGAATGCCACACACTATCATTAACCTTATCACAAAGGTTTTTCTTAGTTTGAGGCCAGGCTGTGTTTAATCAGTTTTTTTGTTTTTTTCCTCTGCAGTTATCCATCTGTCTGGCCTTTGTCTTTACTTGCATTGCGGGCCACAGCTCATACACTAGCCTTTCCACGGACACCTCCAGGTTATGATGTACAGAACTCAGTGGGTCTGCTGAAACCAGAGGAGTTCCTTTCCAACAGCAGCCAGAGCTCTCTGCTCGGTCACATCTTCCGAAAACATGTGAAACCCAAAAAACAGCACGAGATCCACAAGCTTGGAATGGTAAAAAGGAATATTGCATTTACTTTGATAGCATGAACATAAGAGTGAACTTAATTTCTTCGACTTTATTCCTCCTGTTTTATTTCAGTTGGTCAGGCAGCTGTGTGACCAGACTCAATGCAGCAATGTGGTTGATGTTGGGTCTGGGCAGGTAAATTTTTTGTCACGTTTCACTGTAGAGGGAAGACTTTATGTTTTACTCTGGCATATTTACAGATAGTTATGCACTAATCACCTTCTTCATCGCAGGGTCATTTGTGTCGTTTTCTGTCTTTTGGACTTGGCCTGTACGTTACCAGTATTGAAGCTGATTCCAACCTAGTTTCCATGGCTTCCAGATACGATGAACAGCTCCTGCTAACACTAGCCAAAGAGAGTAAGAAGGTAGAATAATTATTTATGTTCCAACATCAAGTTTATTCCCACATTCCTTGGTGACTGGAAAGAAGTGAACTGTTCACAGACCTGACAATGTTAACAGTTTAAACAAAAATATCTGCCACATGACTGTAAACTCATTTGTGTGTGTTTGTGTTTTATTTCAGACAGGCACGTCTCAGCTCCTAGCAGCTGGTCCTGCACCTCAGCACATGATTGGCTGGGTGAACCCCAGAGCCACCTGGGAGGTGTTCCTCCAGCAGCTAGGGAAGGGGGAGGAAGAACTTTCAGGCACAGTAGGACCATGTAAAAAGAAACAGCGGGTTTCAGTGTCAGGCCAGGAGTATGATGTTGAACGAAACTGTGTTCATGGAAGCCAACACTTTTGTACAGAAGAATGCAACTTAGTGGCTGACACTGAAGAGAGACCATCAAATTCTCCTTATTACCTGCATGATGGAGATAACTCAGACTGTGTGACTCACTCACTCACTTTGACAACAGAACCTCACCTTCACTCTAGTTCTGTTTCAGACCTGTGTCAGGAAAACTCTTTAAATAAGTCACCCGTAGGTGGTAAACCCAGCATTGGTTCTGGAAGGGCTTCAGCCATACGCCCTGATTTCCGTTCTTGTTTTAAAGGACCCAACCGCTCAGATTTTGTCCTGACTGGTCTACATGCTTGTGGAGACCTTAGTGCTACACTCCTCCGTCATTTCGTTAACTGCCCCTATGTTCGAGGAATCACCTCTGCAGCGTGCTGCTATATGAAGATCACTACTAAGGAGAACCCCAGTCCTCCTGGAGTTGTCCCACCTCCTCTCTCTGACAACTCAACGGCGGTGTCACAAACAGACTACGGCTACCCAATGAGTGACTGGGTGAGAGGGTTGCCTGAACATGAGTTGTCTTATAAAGCACGAGAGGGAGCTTGTCATGCAATAGAGGACTATCTCCATAGACTGAGGGAGGAAAGTGGGTTGCTTAAGACCCATTGCTACAGAGCAGCACTGGAGAGCATCATCAGAGCAGAGAGGCCTCACCTGCGCAGGGCAGGCATTCAGACCATCAAAAAAGCTCACACACTGTCATTCTCAGAGTCAGTATCTCTCTCGTTGTAACTGCGGAACAAATGTTTTCCGTGTGTTTCAAAGGTTTGGTTTCTGAAGTGTACTTCTTTAGTTTTGCACTGGTGCTAAATCATATACTTGCTTCAAACCACATCAGCCTCATAGATATGTAGTAACTATAGCAATAGTGGGTGCAAAATTCCAAAGTGCTGGTACAATATATAGTACTTAGTTTAATGTTTTCATTAGTCACAATGGCAAAGATAATATATTAATAATGAAAATGTAAAACATACGGTAAACACTTGGCATCATGTTACCATGTATCTTACACATGGCTAGCGTTTGCAGTTCAATAAATAGAGGACTCTGTCTGGAGGAAGAGTCAATAGAACTGATTCAGTGCAGTAACTGCTCTTTAAATCAATTGAAATCACAAAATATTGACCTTTTCTGTCCTATACTTTTTGCTTCTGTAGGTATGCCCGTTTGGGCCTGCCCCGTGTGGGTTTGCCTGCTGACCTTACCTTTGACAATGCCAGTGTAGAAAGAATGCTGGAGCAGCAGGGGAAGGTGGTGGCGTATTTTAGCCTGGCTCTGCTGCTGGCTCCAGTGGTGGAGACCCTGGTGCTGCTGGACAGAATGCTGTTTCTGCAGGAAAGAGGTAAGCACTGCTTGGGGCTGGTATTCACTGAATAGATAAGTCGTTAAGTTTACTATTTCACTAATCCACCTAAAGTGGATATGACTTTGTTCAACTCAGTCCTTAGGTGATTAGGACTTTAGCATGGCAGCATTGATAACTTTACTCCACGTTTTCCACATTATTTAAAACTATTTATTCAGTAAAAATGTCAAAATGTATTCACTACACATCCAGCTGTAGTAAGGCCATCCAGAGGAAGCTAACATATATTTGTATGTTCTCAGGTTCACAGAGCCAGCTAGTTCCTCTGTTTGATCCAGCACTTTCCCCTCGAAACCTCGTACTGGTGGCAGTGAAACCAAAAGCAGATGGAGAACAGATTCATTAGTGGAGCATTTCCAAGTCATCTGCAGTTAGTGTTCGGAACCTCAGGACTGGGTTTGTTTGAAAGGAGGTTGTACAGATTACAACAATTCAAACCTGTTTCTTAGGGAAATAATGTCAGCGAAGGCAGTGGTCTGACTTAAAAAATTGCTTATTGTACGTATTTTCGGATTGCACCAGACCAGCCTTTCCTCAGACAAGCATTTTCCATTGAATTGTGCCAGCAGCACTTTCTGCTTTTCTGGACAAAACCAGGTCCTGAACTAAGTAACACTGTCAGCAGAAATTCTTATTTGAAAGTGCTTTTTAGTTTGGGAATGGGCATAATCAACATCCAGGAAGAGACCCTAACAGACCTATTATATTATGTGAGCAGTCACACAAAATGCCTGAATGTATTTTTTATATATTTATCTTAATCAGGCTTAAGAATGTAATTGCTGTTTTTATCTGCATTGTTTTAAATACATAAATGTTAAGATTCTGCAACCGTTCTCACCAAATTACTCTTCCTTACACCTGAGATTAAAATATCTGACGTAATGATCGATGGTACAAGCACAGACCCCACTGCTTCTCACATAGTTACTAGAATGGATGTGTTACACAGGTTGTTTCACATTAATGACTTTGATTAATTACCAGCTTTGATACATGATTCACTTACTGGGAAGCCCTGGGCAATGAGCTGTGTATTAGATTTCACTGGCCCTGATGGGCTTTGGATGCCTCTGGGTATTGTGTCTTCCCTGAGACCTAATCGCATTAAAGAAGCCATCAGAGCCCAGGCTCGGGGCTTCATCTCATGAAACATTTAAAATGGCTTAAAAATGAACTCAATCTGTAAAATAGTGGAAATAGTAACTGAACAGAAGGTAATATGATGCATTTAATGAACTCATTCATCCTCCATTTCTTTTGTCATTTTCTAAAGAACTTTGATTTTAAAGCCAAGCAATATCTGTTTATCTTCCATGTTATTCTGAATGTCAAGCAAAGATTGAATACAATGAATTTGCCTTCTGCTCCATTTTTACTAGAACTGTTTTTTTTACTGTCCCCTTAACTCTGTTCTACTTAACTTGACCTACTGCTTGAAAGTCTTATCTTATTTTAAAAAGTTTATTACATTTTATCAGGCAAAAATCCTGCCCCATAACGTCACGATTACCTCACATGAACATGCAAGGACAGTTTTCACCTCTAGATGTCACTCTTGCTCAAGACAAAGTGGCTTTGCGATCACAAGCAAAACTTTGGATACCTCCAGTCAAGTGCCAAGTTTTGTTGATTTTGCAGTGAAAGTAAGCATAACTAATTTTGCATAACTATCAGGAGATCAGGAAATAATTACATTAAAATGTGTACATCATTGAACTTGTGGCAGCTGCTCTTCTAAACATCAGTCAAGACTCTACACACTCTGCTCCTCTTAGAACTGAGTCTTAAACAGCCTCAAAAAGCCTTTTATAGTATTTTATATGTAAAAATGTATGAGTTACTCACCAAAAAAATCTCCAAGTCAATATATAAACATACAGGTGCTTGCACATTCAAGTCAGAAAAAAAAAATGTTAAATACTTTTTCCACTTGATGTTTCCAACAGTTTCCCATTGATGTGCAAAATTCAGTTGTGGCATTGGTATAGACAAAAGCACCAGGGGAAAAGGCAATACAATGTGAAGGATTTAAAAGTTGAACATTTCAGATGTTCACTTTAAAAGCTGGTTAACCTGTACAGGAAACTTTCATGGATAAAGAATCCATCACCTCAGTGCAATGCATTTTATTAATGAGCTGCAGATGACTGCCTGAGATGACATCAGTTGTTCATACTCTCAACAAAGAAGTCATTACACGCCACAGTAAGTGCTGCAACTAGAACTACAAACTCCTGGAAATCCACCTCCCCATCCCGGTTCTCATCCAGATCAGACATTATCTTCTCCACAACCAGTGGATCTTTGCTTGCCTAGAATGACAGTGCAAGAATTTTAGATGATAGATAACCCATTGAGTTTGAACAAGGAGAATAAACATTGGAAAATGAACTCACAGCTAAGAAGTCACTTAGTTCTCCCTGAAGGAGGCTCTTCAGCTCTGCTTTACTCAGTTTGTATTTGTCCCCCTCTTTGGAAGAATACTTGTGGAATACTTTTATAAGACCCTCCATTGCACTTTCCAGCTGAGAAACCATCTTTTCTACCTTGACCTGTGTGCATCACATATTGAGTAGAATGGATTAAATTCATATTTCCATTTCATCATTGACTTTTACATGTGTATAGCAAGTACATTTTGACTGACATTAACATTTTGCAAGCATCTCTGAAGACAATATCTTGGATGCTTTCAGTCCCCTACTTAAAGGATTTTCTTTCTCTCGACAATCCTGAACACCTGCTCACCCCATTACTCTCTCAGATCCACAGAGAAACTTCACGCACACATACCGTTAAAGAGGGATCCGGTGTCTGAGAGGTAACAAGTGGTTTGGCCCCAGCAGACTGATGATGTTCAGTGGGAACAGGAGGACAGAAGTGCATCAAATATTTAACCAGCCTTTTGTCTGGAGCTTAAGGGGTTGAGAATGAGCATCTGACATTAAGCTATTTCCAGCACATGTGCCCTACTTGGAACTATTAAAAAGACCAGAAGTCAAATTAGGAGTATTAAATGTAACACAGAAGCATTAGCCTGACTTTAACTCAAGTGAAGGACAAAAAAAAAAAAGTGACCATCAGGAGAATAGCAAATGTATGATAAATATCAGTACTGGCAAACAAATCATACAATGCAAAACTAACACTTACTAGTGGTTAAGTAAGTCCTCTGTAAATGATGTTACAGTTCTCGGTAATACTTACCCTGGTGATCCAGATGAATAAATGTGTGCATATTAGCATCAACATGTATCATGGAAAATCAAGTATCTGAATCAGGCCTGAATTCTCATATTGTTGCATCTCTATAAGGAATACTACTCATTGCCCATAGAGAAGTTTAATTCTAGTGATCAGAATTTTGCAAAATTCTGAATATAATAAAATATTGGACTGTACATACCATATGAATATAGCTGCATTTGAATAATTTTGTGAAATCTCAGTTTAATGAGAAGAACTTTACTGAGATGAAGAATATTTTCAGTGTATAACACAATGCTAGTTTACTACAATCTACACTGCAAGTTTAAAATAACACCCAAAAATATTTTAAACTTCGTTACTGTGGCAAACAATTATTATTAACTAACCTTTTCTAGCAGTTATGCCCTTAATCTTTGTCAGTCTGCTTGCTCTCATGCATTTACAAAACCCTACCCTTCAAACCTAGTCTGTTCGTTACACTCACTCAAACAAATTGTTAAAAGGAGCTATCTTACCGAGAAAAGGGAAGCAGGAATTAAATTGTGTCAACTTCCTAGAATCTGACTCATTAAATGGCGGCCACTCACCTGTGCAGAAGAAAAAGCCTCCTGCGAGGCGCCTCCTCCTCCAAAACGAGCAGCTTACACCCCCACCCCCAGGTCCACCTGCACCTGAATCACATCACTAATGATCAGGCTCTGGGCTGAATCGGGTGAACAGGGAAGCCTGCAGGACTGAATAGAGGGATCGCTGCCCAACAGAAAAAAATGTCTAGAAAAGTGTTCAAGCTCGTTACAAAAGTTTTACAGAAAGGCATGAAAAACTCATCCTGCAATGTCGATCAAATCATGCATCTCTCAAGTGGATTTCTCTCTACTTAGTTTATTTTCATTTATTAATTTCTTACTTTTTTTTGTTACAGCACTGATTTCATGCTGAAGAGAATATTTGTATTAGTGATTAGTGGTCGACTGATTATTGGCTTGAGTATTTTTACAATTATTGTTAGTTATATTTTCACCTGATAGCTGGTGAAATACATTTAAAAATGTGGTACCTAGACTGTGATGCAGGTGTCTCTTTATGTCTATTCTCACCAATCTGGTCTGATTCCTTGTCCTGCTAACAGCATTTTCCAGATAAGTTACAAGTCACAAGCACTCAGAGGGCTGTGGGTTTGAATCTCTTGACTGTTAGTGGCACCACTGAGGTACCCTTGAGCAAGGTATGGTACCCACACTGCTCCCTGGGTTGCCTGCCCACTGCTTCATGTGGTGAATGGGTTAAATGCAGAGAACGAATTTCACACTGTTCACACTGTGTGCTGTGGTGTGGTATGTTCACATGAGACTATAAGGGGCCACTTTACTTTACTTTAGTAGCCTATCAACATTGAAGGCTATAGTTGCACAAACGGGAGCAATTAAAGTAAACAACATAGTACTCTATAACTCTGAAGTTAAAAACAGCCCAGTTTCCAGGACTGGCCAAAAGCATTATTACATTATACTGGTTGGGTTCATTCAGAAAAGGAGGAGACTTACTGCCGGAACTGCAGCAAAACAGGTGCGAATTTCACACTGCAAAATTTTATTCTGAGAATGTGGATGCAAAAACAACAAGCATGTGTCATGATCCTGTTAGTAGCAAGTGCAGTTATGGTGTGGTGATGTAGCCTGTCTGTGCCAGTTACTACCAGTTAGTACCAGCTGCTCTGTCTGGTACATACACGTCTGTACAGGCCAGGCACCGACACTGATGGCTGGCTAAATAGCAAATTACTTGCAAAGTCAACCAGTCAGCCGTGAAAAGATGCAATAGACATCTTAATTACCTCCTTTTAAAAAAAACACATCTCAGCATGTAAAGAAATCCTGCAAGTACCATCAGATGGCACGCACTTTGCTAGCAAGTCCATTACACTAAGTTAGCGGTTAGCTAGCTCAAAGGTTTTTAAAGATGTTTAAATAATGATCTACAGAGGTCTATTTGTCTTACCTAAGTTGATGTGACACAAAATTCTATGGCTCGCCCATACATAATTTCATTGCATACGTTTGCATGCTTTATTTAGCTACTGCCACTACATTCACTACTTTAATTTTGCATGATACTATAAATTCAGTTTCGATCCATCAGTGCCAATTTCCTAGCAGTCCAACTTGAATGTGAGCGATGCAAAATGTATTGTAGTGGAAGCTTTCTGTTACTCTGATTGGATTTTTTTGCTTAATTAGTTTGCAACGATGATACAGAAGCAAGTTCAAAACATTTATGTCGTAAAATCTTTATTCAGTTACATTTTCATTGTTAGTTAACCTGGTTTACCGAATGAAGAAAAAAAACAAAAACTACTGTTACTTTTCACCAGTCTCATGCTTCCATTTCACATCCAGTATAGGATTTATACAACTTGTTCTTCAAAATTCACCATTCTCTTAACAATAGCACAGTAGGCAAGCTAAACGTGAAATTGCTCCATCTACTGTGAACACCTGTTCATTCAGTACCCCAGCGTTGATATAAAGGGATTTTGAGATATGAAATTTGAAATTTTGTAAAGTATTACTTTTTAAAACCAATAAGTAAAAGTTTCTTTACTTTTATATTTCATTGCATTGTTTCATGATTTAATGTATTTATTTGAGTTGAAAGAAACCAGCTCAATTGCTTATCGCGGCCGACCATATTTTATAGTGTACTTCAGCTCATAAAGACCTTGCTAATAAGCCAGTGAGTTGGGTCAGCTGTACTGGAGCAAGGAAAAGGCTTAAAAGATGTACTACAGCAGAATCAGTGCTGTAATGGAAACTCATTAAAAACTTCACAAAATAACCAAGACATTTTCTTTACTCTGTGAGCTGATAATAGCTTTATTTAATAAGCCACAAATCTCTCGATGCAGAAATTTAAACATTAACAGATGATATCTTTGGCAATGTCGCTACTTTGGCTCACTCTGTCTCCCTCACTCGCTCTCTCTCTCTACACACACACACACAGATATGCTACACTGATCATTACAGAGGTGTACAGACCTTTATTTAGTAACAGAGAGATAAATAAAGACTGAAAACACACATTTCCTTCCCTTTATCTTTAAGATTTCTTTCAGGAAACAGATTCTTACGAAACAGATTCTTTACATTTGGTATTGACACTAATACATAAATCAATGGAATAATCTCATTTGTTCAATCCTTCAGTGATTGCTTCATGTTCTTTTTAATTCCAACAAAGAAAACATTCCAACTCACATTAATACTGCAATACCCAGAATAGTTTCAAGATCTACACAATGCCATAATAAAATAATTATGCAGGCTAATTACTCACTCCTATAGTTTTCATTGGTTAATAATTTCCAAATTTTCATTGGTTAATACTTTTCATTGGTTAATAATTTCTAAATTTTACAGACCCATGTGGAGACTGGCCAATAGTATCGATTTCTGGAAAAAAACAATAAGACTAAAAGTGGAGTTACGAGGTTTCCGCCAGACAGCGACGATATTCAGTATTTAGTACAGACTTACAATGTTTACAGCACCTAACATTGCACTGGGAATGTTACTGGTGCTTCTATAATACCCGTTGATTCTGAAGGTCTTATTATAATCATGAGTACATAAGTCATTCCAAGTCAGCCAAACAGTCATTTCTCACACTTAATTCTGCGTAGTAGTAAGTGAAGTTTGTGTCACTCCAAAGCTTGTTTAGACCGTGCTCTATATAAAAATAAACAGGTCTGCAATTTTAAAACTGGTTTTCTCAAACCTGGTTAAGAGGTTTCTGTTGAGCTGAATATTAAAATCAGTTTTCTGTAAATAAACACAGCTGGAATCTACAGATAATATGCTGCAATTACTGTTCACAATGATTCAAAGTGATGGTAAAATAAACTGTTGGAATAAACGTGGAGCCAGAATTGGCTAGGATAAGTAGAGATTTTTCCTTAAATAAGGCACTGTGTTGGAGATTGTAGTCTGCCTGTTATGTAAAAGCAACTCTCAGATAAGCTTTTTTATTTGAAGTGTGTTGCAGAACATTGCTGTCAGCTCTTGAATTTCAGCTTAGACAACATACTGGCCGGGCTGTAGCTTCATCTCAGTGTGGAGTTTAAGAAGACTCCTGTCTCAAAGCTGCTGATGACAGCAAGGCTAAAAGACTGAAAGGATCAACACATTTCCTCTCAGGCCAGTGTACCGCTACAAAGCTGTTTAAATAATTACATTTGAAAATGTTCCGTATATTCACAGAACAGTCTGGCCTAGATGGAACACAATCAGCACAACAAACTTAACCGTAGTCCCTTAAGATTAGGGTATTTGTTCCAGTGATATTCTGAGACCATGGCTCTCTGACCTTCTCCCTAGAGGACCTCCAATCTCTCCTGTGGTCTGAGGTTTGACCTCTGTGCCTGGATCTGGATCTATAGTCTCATCATTTATAGACATCTGGTTCTGCTCTGGCAGCTCAGTAATAGACATCCTGCTCAATCTGGATACACGTCTGTGTTCGGTGACTGAGTGCTCCTTTATGAGATTTGGTTTTCCAAGGACGCTCCTTAACTGTTCCCAGAAGAAGGCCTGCTGTTTAGGCTGTTCAGGCCATTCAAGATACGTTTTGGTATTCAGCATCTTTTTGAGTTTACAGTACTTGCTGGGCAGACATTTTGGATCGATGGGCTCTTTCACCACTAGGACGACATCCCTTAGGGTCTTGCCAATAGCTCGTTGCTGGGCAAAGTAGAGTTCATAGTTGCACCACTCACTGTTCACAAAGTGCCGTGACAGCACAAAAATAACCTCAAAAGAAGAAACAGGATGTTAGGATGGTTTGCAAAAGGACAAACATAGAACTCATGTGATTTGCCAAGTTGAAACATTTGGAAATCTCTAACCGCCGAAACTAAAGCATTTTGTGTGGCTGTGACAAATATTTCAAACTTCAAGAAATAATTTTTATTGTTTAATTTTTTACTGTCTATATGAATTGTTATTGTTTTCACCTACCTTGTGACTGTTTTCAATGTTCTCTATTATGTTATCAATAATCCATTTTCCTGGCATGAAGTCTCTTTCATGGATGCAAATCCGGTAAGGAGGTCTACAGTTCTCCAGACATGGCAGAAGCTTGTCCCTGACCCAGTCAGCATCCGAATGGCTGTATGAGATGAAGGCATGAAAGGTGTAGTCCGCAGACAGTCCTACTCCTTCTTTCCGAGCCCTGTACTTAGCTCTGATGATCTGGTATGTAGCTTTCGCATACCAAGGTATATTAAACAAATAGCACATCAGCATGATAGCCAGTACAACAGTTGCAGTGGTGAGTACAGTAATAACAATGACAAGTCTGACATCACAGGCCACATGACCTGGGAAATACTGATTTATCATTGTGTTAAGCAGGTCTTCTGGGTAGTAACACCTATAATTATCAGGCCAGTCTGTGATCTGGATTTTACCCTTGCCAGTGGTCTCTTGTATAAAGGCGTGGAGATCACAGGTGCAGTGGTAAGGGTTGTTACCTGCCCTCAGTTGCTCCAGTTTAGGCATTCCCTTAAAATATCTCATACTAATAAGCCCAAAGGAATTCCCATCCAAAGCTAGTGACCTCAGATTTGGACTCCTCCAACCAGAGGGAATAAATTTAATCTTGTTACCACTAAGTACGATCTCCTTCAGACCAACAGCCTGCTTAAAGTAATCCATGTTTAGCTGGTCTAGGTTACAATATGAGAGATCAAGATACAATAATGTGGTGGGGAGGCATTTGAAGCTTCCAATATTAATACTGTTATGGTTAGCAATAAGAGTAGTGATGTTCTGTTTCCAAGAGCAGTCGTTTCCTTCAGAACCAAGCTGATTGTGACTGATATCAATTGTTTGCAGCCGCTTGAACTCCCTAGCAAGAGATGTAAAAGAACTGAGGCTGGTCAGCTGATTATTGCTGAGGTTGAATGTTAAAAGGGATGGCATTGTTTCTCTGTAGTCACACTGCTGGTTAAAAAGATATTTGTCCTTTAGTTGGTTTTTGGAGACATCCAGGATTTCAACCCCATTCATCTCTTCCCATGCATCACAGGGAACGGTGTTGAAGTTGACATTGTGGATGCGCAGGTGACGAATCTTGTTTAACCATGTGAAACGCCAATCAAAGCGCAGGATGTCAGGGTTGCTGATGTCCCTGTTACAGAAAACGTATTAGACTGGGCCAAAGTGCTACGATTATGATTCACAAGGTCTATTTATTTAAGGCAAGCAGTTGTAATACTTACGAGAGAACCAGCATTTCCAGCTGTAGATCTGTCACGCTGGAGGCCTGCTCACTATTAACAAAGACCTGTGAACGGGCAAAATCGATGTACAGCAGTTCTAGTGCTTTAATTGACCTTTTTTGCAAATTAACAAGGGCCATTCTCAGGAGCTCTTCATTGAATTTACCTCGATAAAAGATTAGCTGCTGGGAATGAATATACTGTAACCCATAGAAAATATCCTCTTTGTCTGTGTAGTACTTAAACTCAAAGAGATTACGAAAGCGGATAACATGAAATGTTTTGTTTGCGAGGTCTTTTAATATCATAGGTAGTGCATCCGTTCTGTTATCAAAAGCCACATCCAGCCACATATTCTTTGTTTGTATGTTCCTCAGATACCCTTGTTCATAAACATCCAGACTAGATCCAGTTTTGATGGCGAACCTCTCCAGAGAAATATTCTGTAACACATCAAGGTCCCCTGCTTTCAAATTATTAACGACAGGTCCACCCATGGATAGTACTTTCAGATTTGTGAAATTTAAAAACACATCATCCAAAGTTGTCTCAGTGTAGAGGTTGTTAGACATGTCTAAATGGTTTAGCCTGCTGAGTGGCGCAATGGCTTTTGACGGGATTACTGTCAATGAGTTGTTGAAGATATTCAGATGTTCCAGTAGAGGATTTTTCAGAAAGGCATCATCCTCAATCACAGATATATTATTGAACTGAAGCAAGAGAACATGTAGATGAGGCAGTCCAGCAAAGTCCAGGTTTTGGACGACCTGGAGCATGTTATAGGAAAGATCTACACGCTCTAGAGAGGAAGGTAGGTCCTCCACAGGTACGCGCTGGAGTCGAAGCCCTTGGCAGTTAGCTGAAACCTTGTCATCAGATATCAGACAGGACTGTTTGCTTCTGACCGGTAAGATGAGAAGAGAGGCTTGGAATCCAAACACAAGGCTGAGCCAAGTAAACATTTTCACATCAGCAGTTTCGATCTGTGAAGAAGTATATAACCAAATAGGTTATTTGGGTTTTATTTATCCTGTACATATTCTTTATTTCTACCTTAATTCTGAAATTAGTAACATGGTGCTTGCAATATTTTAAATGTTTATCAAGGAATTTATACCACAGATGTTATAATTTGTTACACTTTATAAACTTAAATACAATAAATTAAATAATAGGCATTACACAGTTAAGCTGTACATCATGCACTGAAAAACAGAACTGCTCTTTTATATGCAATGATCAATTCATAGTTCCTGGAGATAAAATGCTCAAGACGGCATATATCGAGACAGATGTATATGTATTTATACTATAATTGTCATTGTTTTAGCATAATTTATTATGGATTTAATGTAAGGTTAAATACTTCAAACTCCAACGAATTATGCCAAAACAAGGATGACTACAGTGTCCAAAATATACAATGATTCTGGAAATAAACATTGGAAGCTGTTGGGCATGTATTACCTTTCAAAAGTGGAGAAGTCCATTTAGATATTAACTTGATTTGCAGTTTAATTCTAAGAGAGCATCTAGAATCAGCCTTTTTTGACTTATTCCACACCGTGTCTCGTGCCTGATCGAGGTAAGCAGGAAGAGCAGAGTCTCTCAGTTGTGTTTACAAATGAAAGGCTACTCATTCTCTCCTCACCAGCACATGCACTTTATGACTACTTTTACTGCCAAATGAACAAACAAGCTCTCAAAGCGGACTGCACACCAGGTGTATCAGAGAAATGTTTAGACTTGTTCTGTCCTACTGCACATCTTCTCCTAATTACTTTTCAATTCTCTGTCCGGGGGGATCTGTTTGACTTGAGCTGCTCTTTATTCCCTCATGTGTGCACAGCCAGTTAATATCCTAACTTAGAGATACATGCTGTGAGCTGATATGACAATCTTCCTGGTAGACTGCATGAGTCAGTGGAAGCTTGTTTTGGTTTTGTACCAAATGTTTTCTCTGGGCGAATGGGACTTATGTTCATCTGCCATTTCTGACAAATGTATTTCAAACAACTTGAGTAACCTAATTCGTTTGGTTTTCAATGTAATGTACATCTCTTTGCATAACAAGTCACTGATGCAGCAAATATTATAAGGACTGCTAGTCTGACAGGAAAAGGTGGATTATGATTTACTTGAATCTAATGAATCACTGCCAAATGTTTCATGCCTTTCTTAAGGTCTATGAATCACCCAATTACCCATATTTGTTTCTCATTTCACAGTTATGATCACTGTGATCTGTTTAGCCAGGGGTGTCAAACTCCAGTCCTGGAGAGCTGTGGTCCAGCAAGTTTTGGTGATTTCCCTGCTCAGAAACACCTGATTCACCTCGCCAGTTAATTGTCAGGTTTAGGGAATGTGTTTGCGGAGGAGAACCATCAAACTGCGCTGGACACCGGCTATCCAGGACCAGAGCCTGATACCTCTGGGTTTAGCTATTCAGGAGCTACAAATTCTTTTGTTCAGTAAAATATGCTTCGTAATACTGTAAAAATAAATGATACAGGCCAAGTTAACATAACATAACTTCAGGACCTTTATTTCACAATAACTTTCCTGGCGTGCAAGTTCCACAAACCACATACACACAAACTGCAAAAGTAGTAACTCGTGATCCATTAAGAAACACTCCTCAATGTCTGACTGGTTGGCCATTAACCACCAAGCAAACTATTCTCAAATAAGACATTAGAGGCTGATTTTATCAATATAACGGGTCCGGGAAATGTGTGCAGGTCAAAATGACCATAATGTCCCCCTCTGTACCCAATGGCCAAATGTTAGCTCTGAATGACGACTGAAACAAATATGTAAGGAATGTTTGGAAAAGGCTATGATGAAACATAAAATGCTAGAGAAGAGATAAGATGTATGAGGCAATGACTGCACACAGCTCCACACTACAAGCTACAACATTTTCCAGCTAACAAACAAAATGTCCATGCTCTGTTCATTACGTTCTGACTCACACGAGAAGGAGTGATTAGAAGTCTTGCATTATTTAACAATTTTATTAACAAAGTCCTGCTCACAGATTCACATTCAAACCCTATTTGGGAGTCTCAAAACCTAATTAAATCTGAAGACAAGTCCAAGATCACAGCTCCTCCAGCCACTTCTGTCAGGCCCACACAGAAATATAAGTATATACCTCAAAGGTTTACTAAGATGTTTGTGTTTAGTTACCATCTATAACGATTTGGACAAATACATATTCATATACATATTCATAGGCTGGCATAATAAATGTTTTTAAACAAAATGAGCCATATGAATGTCCAAAATATTGCTAAAAATGTCCAGCATATTGCTCCAGAGATGTTCCCAGAAGTTCCCAGATCCATTTTGTAGATGCATACATTGCAGGCATACGTCTTTAACAGTCTATATTTTTGCTTCTGACAATATCCTTATAGTAATACCAGAATAGTGCCCAGCAGTAAAGTTTCACATCCTGTATCACTTCTTTTTGGGAGATGTTCTGACAAACTTTGAATCAGAGGTTTCAGACAGTGGAACAAGTATCCTCCTTTTCCTGATGGCATACTTTAAAGAGTTCAATATGGAGACATAGGTTTTTGAGAACTCAAGTCTGTTACATTTGACTAACTGAATGTGAAAAACACATTTCAATTACAATTCTTAGAATTATTAGTGTGATTGTGGAAGCAGTCGCACTATTGCTCTTTAATTATTTTTATTGCACCCATTTTTGGGTGCCACTTCTTGTCTGAGCCTATATTGATTTTTGGCAAAATTCCAACCCTAAAACATTCTTTAAAATCTGGTGTATTGTGCATATATTTGTGGTCAAGTTGCCTCTGTAATGTATGGAGAGAGAGAGTGTAGGGGCAAGTGTGTAGAGGAGAGAGACTCTGTGACATCGCGGCTATGGCAGCCAGGAAAGCAACAAAACACAGAGTAGCAAATCAATCTTTCAGAGTTACACACAGCAGACTCAAAAACCACACAATCACACTTGCAGAAATGCAATCTAGTCATTATTACAGTCTTATTTCTGATGTTCAGTTGACTGTGATGCTACCTAGCACTCCCTGCTTGATTGTTCATGGAAGCCTCAAAGGAAGGCACTGGAAAACTAATGTGAAATGTATATAATTATTTTTTATTTCAGGAGACACAATGAAGCTTAGGACCTGGATGTTGTCAAATGAAGGACAACTTGTCATGGGACCTCATAATGATTTAATCAGTGGTATAGCTGCTGTTTTCACAAGCAGTTATACTTTCAATCTGCAGTATGCTGAAGTTGCTTCATGCACTCTGCAATTATTTATCCACTGTGACATATCCTGTTATCAAACAGTAAAAGAAAGCCCTAAACTTCATTATTAATGACATATCATACACCATCATCAAAATATATGCTATAAGTATAATCATCTGTATTTTGTTTCTCTGGTATTGTTTCACATCATTAAAATAGCCTAAATGTGCTTTTCCGTGAACCATTGTTTTACTTTGTTTTCACTGTTTGTACAATTTGCAGAAGTGTGCACATCTTATGTGTTGCCTAGTCCAGAAAAGGATATGTTCCAACATAGAAAAATGCTGTTTATTTTTTTATTTGACTGACAACATTTTTGTAAACTTGGATGTGGATATTCATAAAATTAAATCTGTTTTTGGTTTTCATTTACATGACAATGTTTTTATTAAAGCAAAATTAGTATTGAAGGTCAATTTTACAGTATTTAACAGTATGATATTAAGTGTATAAAAACAATAAATTACAGGTTACTGAATTGCATTACTTTTACAGTTTCTATGCATAAAAACGCAAGATTACTGTAATTCAGAAGCAGTTAGTTGGTGTAATTATACAGCTGTGTGCGGTTACATTACAGTGTTTTTTTCCCCTCAGTTTACTGTGAAGGCACAGCTTATTGTCACCATTTAATTGTAATTTCTTGTGAGTATTACAGGTAGTTAATGTGAAAGTAATGCAACTATTAGACAGTAACATACTGTACATTTACAATGAAATAATTTACAGTGTAATATTTGCTATGTAGTAAACTATAGTGACAGCCTGAATTTACTATATAACTCTGAATACAATGAAAAAACAGAAAAACCTGTAGAATTTTAAGGGTAATGGTGATCACTGGACAGTACTTGACACAAACTGTGACATGTTGAGTGTGGTTCAACGAGATGCGACATTAGGGACAACGAGAGATAAACTGACGTTCAGAAACAAAACAAGCAAACAAAAAACAAACCTTTATCTGAACCTGAGCTTCGATAGTCTACTATCATTCCATCAGGCCAAACCTAACATTTGCCAGCTCAACAGGAGCCTGCTGAGAAGAGCTCAGACCTTTAAAGTCATAAACAAGTCATCGGGATACTTACCTAACTACAAGAGCAGGTAGATGGACGCTTTTACAGGCTTTATCACTTCAGTGTTGTACTTTTATCCATTTTACATCACAGACGCTTTAAAATCAGACTGTTTTTAGCAAATTCTTGTTTCCAGCTGAGGTCTAGCGAGTACACAGCACTTTTTCCCAAGCTGTGAATTCCTTCTTGCTGCGTTTCTCTCTCAGGCAAGATTTATTTTGGAATGTGAGCATGTTGAAGAACGTCACACCCGCCACCAACATTACCAGGACAAGAGTGCACTCGTTGGCAAGACGCAGTGTATTTATGCGCTGTGTGTACGCAGTTGTGAATCTCCCCTTGTGTTTTTTCAGGTCCTCCACTAGCGAACGCAGTTGTGCAGGGATGCAGGTGGAGACTGCGGAGTCATTCTATAATTAGGGGTACATGTCATGTCCATGGGACTTGTTTATCAACTATAAATTGATTGTTAAAAGTTTATTTAATATAAATTACTAATTTTATGTCAGGGAACATTTCCCTTTCATTTTATATGAAAATCCAACAGATCCCATTATTCATTTTTGTTAAAAAAAAAGAGCACATTTTGTGTTGAAATGTGCTGTTTTTGGGATTTGCTAAATATAAAGTTTGGTGCTTCAAAACAACTAAAAAATATTTTCTTGCACACAGTTTTCACATATTTGTTCAAAAAAAAATTAAAAAGCATGAGAAATGTGTTTTTTAAAGTGTTTTTGTTTTAATGCACATTAAATCATTTATTTTGTGAGTGTCCAAGAAGTAATGTCAACTGTGTTACCAGTTGACCCCCTGCCAATAACTAAATAATGGTTCACTCCAACGTCCAAAATCCAACATCATGTGATGTCACGGTCTTTTTTGGAGGGAAACCTGAAGATACAATGGTAAATCTCTACGCCTCCTCTTCAATATTTTCTCAATATTAGTGTGTGCGCATAGAGCGGGTTAATGAACCATCAGCTGTGTTACCAGCATATTCTTGTGAAATATCTATAGTTGCTGTATTTACGAATATGTGGAGAAAGTGTACAAAAATATGAGTTGATAAAGGTCTTGTAGTGAAGGATGAGAAGTCTGCAGGTAGCACAAGGCCCCAAAAATGGCCAAAATGTCAACCGTGTTACCTGTCATCCCTGTTACCCAGTATCTGTAACACAGTTGACAGGGAGTAACACGGTTGACACTTTGGGTAATTTATTCTGCCCATATTGATTGTTTGTGAAACAAATCATGATTTTTTGTTATTACACATATTTTCTTCTTACACTTATATATATCATATTATATATATCAACCATGTTACTTGGCCAGTCAACTGTGTTACATGTGTTATTTTTGTCATAAATGTTTAAAATATTCTAATAAACTGTAACAAACAAGACTGTGTCTCTCTCTCTGGATAAATACATTGAATAAAGATGGTAAATATTTCTAAATTCAGGGTTAGGTGGACTGATGTGGAAAAAGATCCATCCTTCATGTTAGTATCCCACAGAATCAACACTATAAAGCTCAAAATTCATATCATCCAATTATTTAAAACACACAACCTCAAAACTCTTGGTGAGTGGACTAAAAAGCTTTCATAAAATTGTGTTATCAAATCTGTAGTACCTAATACATGTTTTCTCTGACCAAACATTTGTCCGTAACACAGTTGACAAAAATATATGTCCAATAATTATTTTCACAAATATATTTAAATATTAACTAGAGATTAAGCTTGGCAAATTGTGATTTTAACACATTAAAGGTGTATACTATGCAGCCATCAAGATAATTCTTTTTAAAAGAATACAGATTTTTTCTGCTTTTGGATATGCTGAAATGTACCCCTAATTACGGAATGACTATGCGATTCACAAACCTGTAAAAGATCTCCAGCCTCATGAACTGTTATTCTGTTTTGTAAACTATACTGTTTATATGATGCTGGTGTGTTGCATTTCAACTACTCTTCCTAGACTTCGTAGCAGACTGGACTCACAAGATGTTCACTATGCGGAGAAAAGTATTGGGACACACCTGTTTTTCAGGGTTTGCGCTAGGACCCTTACTTCCAGTGAAGGGCATAATCTTAGTGCTTCAGCATACTAATATATATTGGGCAACGCCACGCTTCCAACTTTGTGGACACAGTTTGGGGAAGAACCTTTTCTATTCCAGCATGACTGTGCCCCAGTGCACAAAGCAAGGTCCGTAAAGACATGGTTGGATGAGTTCGGTGTGGAAGAACTTGACTGTCCCGCACAGACAGATGAACTGGAATGGAGATTCCGAGCCACACCTTCTTGTCCAGCATAAGTGTCAGACCCCATAAATGCTGTAGAAAATGAATGGGCACAGATTCCCAAAGAAAGACTCCAAAGACTCCAAAAAGAGTGGAAGCTGTCATAGCTGCAAGGGGGCGCCAACAAAACAGATCGATATCAGGTGGACTTCGACCACAGCTTTCTGATCCTCACTGCGGGTATGTGGGTACGTGCACATCCAAAATATGCAATATTAAGTGTTTTGGAAATTGTTAAAATAGGACAGACTGTACTTGGGTGGGTTTCCAAATACAGATACATTGCTGAACCGAAGATGCTGAAGCAAATGTGTTGTCAGATCAATCAATTTATGCACCAGATGCTATCATTTACCAGTATTTATAAACTTAGAATTGCAATAAATGAAAAGCAAATACAATTCAGTGTCACATCCACTTAAATCCAATAAGGGGCTGTTAATGGGCTTGTTATTTTGATTAGGTGTGTCGGAATTAGAGAAAGCACTAAAATGTGCAGGGCAGCAGGTCTCTTGATCCAGGATTGGGAAACGCTACTTCACACTGCTTCAGCTGATGCTTGATATTGCACATGGTGATCTTATGCTTGTGTGCAGACACTCAGCCATGACAACCCAATCAATGCTGCTCTTGTGCTGACTGTTGTGGATTTTCCGTGTGTTCCACAGATTCGGGACTCAAGATCAGACAGTTTTCAAATCAACCAAAGTATATTATATTTGCCAGACAAATAGAGCAGGTCTGTTCCCAGAGCACTTAGAGTACTCTGATAAGAGAGTGCTACTCGAGACAAGTTACATGGGCTTTTTGTTGTCACTCCAGCGTGATGTCAAGCTGTCTCCTCGGCCTTGTTTTCTGATCTAGGGTCAGTAAATTGTTTCTGCACGTGTCTTTGCCCATGTGCTTGACGCGTGTTCAGAAGATGCTCACACGTACTTCATGTACAGTGCTGAGCTATCAACAAGTTCTTTTTATGTTTTCACACATTTTCTAGACAACACCTACCTTAGTCTAGGTACCGTAAGTCACAAGCCCCATTTTTCCAGTAAGTCATGGCCTTGCACTAAACAATACCATTTAAGGTAGTAACCAATACCATCTATGGCCTTGCAGTAGACAGCCCCAGTCACATCAGGATGGAGAGACAAATGTGATAGACACTGATAAGATTATATGTGGATGATAAACACTGCAAACTATAGGATAGACTAAGCAAACTACAGAATAAAATAAATGCAAACAGGTTAACTAATAAATTTTTCCCCCACACTGACAACAGTTCATGTGCTGTTGTTTTTTTCCAAAGACAGTCTGAAAGTCCAGAGTAAGCTTTGAGAAGCCACTACTTCAGCATCCTGTGGTCGCATTTTCTGAGCAGATCTTTCCATCTTTGAGCTGCTGAAGCAGACCTCTTTCAGCTTTTTCAACAGGGAATATTTCATACAGAACATAAATATGACATTGACATGCACAGCTTTATATGAGGGCAAATGTATGGGCTACCACCCCATGAAATCTTTCCCTTTGGAATCTTTCCCCATCTCTCCTTTCCACCCCCAGTTAATGTTGTTATGTAATATCACTTAGTCTATTATCAAAATATTAATTCCTGGCATGGATTTACACTCCAAGTTGCACTGGGTTTGTTTGGGATTTTCCAGGAGAAATTGCCAAGTCATAATTCTGGCAAAAATGTCTGTAAAGGCTGCCTTAAAAAGTGTATTTTAGTTCATTACAATTTGCCCTACAATTTCTGCTGTTTCTTGACCAGCTGTGTATGGCTGCAGAAATCGTACATAGATCTACAGTTGATATCATGTGTGAATTTTGCATTTGCTGCAAAACATAAGAAATGAAGAGTCAGTCCTAGTAAAGCAAGCTCTCATGAGGTCGGTTGCTGTTTTGATGATGCAGCTTTGCTGAGAATTTAGACTGATCCAAGTAGGACATAACTCCTAAACACCATCAAAATAGAACCAAGGAAACTTACTGTGATTTTATGAAGGGGAAAGTTTTAACCAACTCTCAGTGGAAATGACCAGTTTGTCTTGGATCAAACCCAAAAGAACAAGTTATGCGATCTGGCAGCATGGTCACACATTTGGAATGTAAGAGAGAATGAAATGGCGAATACACAGCACTGGCCAAATATATTCAACAATGGACAACAAATTAATCAGTAAAGTCATTGACAATATAATCAGTACAATCAGTATAGTCAATGAGTCAGTACAGTCATTCAGAGTGGAAGGGCTTTTCTAGGTTCATTTTCCCAGCTGGAAAGAACATAGGATTTGCTGGTTATGTCATAATTAATAACCTTAACAAGTTTAAGGGAATGTCAACCTACATGAATATCAGAGGCATCGGGATGATGGCTTGTTGGGCTGACTTTTTTATCAAAAAGCTGAACTCTCTGGTGAACAACCTAAGTGCTAAGTGACGAGTGTTAATGGAACATGGGCGGTGGAGAACTGGGCACTGGAGTCAAAACAGAGTTGCAGCAGAACTGCTCCTAAAGAGATAGGAACATATGTTAAAATTACTTTTTTATTGACAAACTGTTATCAAAGGCTTAATCTTGCACAATTTTTCACTGTCCCCTGATGTAATTAGCCAAGAGATTTTTGGATTCTTTTGTCACCCAAACTGTTTCTGTAAATACATCCCCAAATCTTCTGCCAACCTTCATCAAAGTGATCCAGGGTTACTGATGTTGTTTAGGACTCAGTATGACTTACTGTGAGCTATAAAAATGAATTAACCCTCAACATATAGCCAAACGCTGTGTGAAGTGCTTTAAATTTACTGGATTCAGTATGTGCATCTGTTCAATATAAATTAATCACACCAACACATTACTGCCTTTCATTTACTCTCTTTTGACAATAATCTTGTTGATGTAATACATGGCTAATGAATAATGAAGTACATGGCTGGGTCAAGTAAATTCAAAGCCCATGTTTTCAGCCATAAGGTAGATGTGGTATATGTGGGCTGAGAGAAGTTTTGGGGATGTATTTATAGAAAATATTTAGGCAATTATTGACTTTTGTGTTTGTTAGAAACGTTAAACTAAAGTAGAATAATGTGGAGGCCAAACAATAATAAATAATAATAAGTTACATTTATATAGCGCCTTTTACAAACCCAAGGTCACTTTACATAGCAAGGAAAAAAACAAAAAAAACCCCACACAAATCCATATTACATAGTCATGGTGGAAGGGAAGTATTCATTGAAAAATAAGGTCTTGAGATCGCATTTGAAAGATGAGATGGAGCAGCAGTCACGGAGGGTTTGCGGCAGTGAGTTCCAAAGTTTGGGAGCCATGGCACTGAACGACCTACCACCAAGAGTGGAGAGTGTAGTGCATGGAACAAAAAGAATATTAGTGCCAGAAGATCTGAGAGAGTGAGAGGGAGAGTAAGAAGTCAGGAGTTAAGTAAGGTAGGGAGGAACAAAGCTGTGGAGAGCTAATAGACTGAGCAACTAATAGATTACATCAAGGGTAATAGGAAAACTGTGTAAAATATTGTTTTAGCCAAATTAATGAAAGAAAATAGGATGAAATAATCATAATTTCCAAGAAGCATACTTATAATTCTGACCAGTTCCATTTGACCGGCCTCATTGTTTGGTTTAACAACAAATCTTCATTGTAGCTTCAGCTGTATAAGCAAGCACACCTGTGCAGCTAACATTTTAAATAATGGTGTTTGTCTTGTATTAATGTCAGGATACAATGTCCTCTTTTGTTTCTCATATTTCAATAAAGGGTGTGAAAGCTGATCCACATACAGAACATTTTTCAATGATAAGTGTCATACCAGGTATGTACTGCTCCTAACAATGGAAATTCACATGTGAAACCATTGCTAGGCTACTTCTGTGCAGGCCAGCCAGTGTGATATCAGATCAAGCCATGGTAGGCTATTACTGTCAGCAATAGAGGAGCATTCTGAACATCAATGGTTGTCAAACCAATCCTCATGAATGCCCAAATGGCACATATTTTTGCTGTCTGTGTGTAGGGAATTAAGTTTGAGAAAAAATCGAATCCAATGGGGGTCCCTGAGGACCAGTTAGTTATATGACCCAATTTTTTTAACACACCAAAAAAAAAAAAAAATCCAGCCAGCCCATCCAGCCGGTGAACGTTTGTGTCCGGGTTCTGAGACATGCCACACCCCCAGAAAGGTATGCAGGAAATCCTTTGGGGTGCAAAAAGTTCTTAATGGCATGCGACTTATATTTTGCAGAGTTTCCCGAGATGACGGGACACCAAAAGAGGTCCTTCCTGGTGCAGCGGTTCTTGGGCAGGGCTCAGGATTGGGCAGTGGCGATCTGGCAACACGGGGCCTCCGAGTCTCAAGGTTATCCCCATTTCAGAGCCTGGTTCACTGCAGTATTTGATTTCCCAGATCAGGGAAAGAGTAGCAGTACCCGTCTCCTCCAGCTCCACCAAGGCGCGAGTGCCACGGCAGACTATTCCATTGATTTCCGCGTCCTTGCGGCAGAAAGCAGATGGAATGAGCCTGCTCTGATCGCCGCATATCGAAAGGGTTTAAGTAGTGTGCTGCAGATGGTACTCACCTGCCGGGATGAGGGTCTTTCTATGGACGAGCTGATAGCTCTCACCATCTGGTTAGACTAGCACAAACGAGGAAAGAGGAAACCTCCAGGACACGCAGCATGTCCCCGTTCCAGCCGGAGCGACGCAGGTTCTACTGCTCCTGCAATCGAGACAGCTGAGGATGTCCCATCAGAGCTCATGCAACTGGGTTCGTTCAGACTGCCTCAACAAGAAAAGGATCGTAGACGACGTGAAGGGCTCAGCCTGTACTGTGGAGCAAAGGACCATCAACGTGCCATGTGCGCGTTCCTCTCCCAGCAGGTCCTGTCTCTGAAGTCGGTGGTTCCAGGAAGCACCCCCACACTCACCCAATTTTGTATCTCTGCCTCTATTCATGTTACTAACACCCCATTGTCTGTTTCTGTTCTCATAGATTCTGGATCAGCTGGTAACTTTATCTCTAAGGCCTTAGTCACATCCTTAGAAATCCCAGTGGAGGACCTGCCAGCCCCAATCCCTGTGAAAGCTTTAGACGGCCGCCTTGTCAGTGGTCAGCCAGTAACCCAGATTACTAAACCTCTTCAAATCACAGTGGCCGAAAACCACCATGAGAAATTACCGTTTCTAGTGTTAGAACATGCTGAGCCACATATTGTAGTTGGACTTCCGTGGCTGTGCATGCATAATCCTCATATTGATTGGAGAGAGAGAATTCTCACCTGGTCTCCAACTTGCGTAAATGAGTGTCTGTCTGCCCCACTTAGCACCACCTCAATATAGAGCCCGTTAGCCGCTCACCTGGTAGACATTCCAAAACAATACCAAGACCTTGCTGAGGTGCTTAGTACCGTTAAGGCGACCCGCCTACCTTCGCATCGGCTGTGGGATTATGCGATCGACCTCCCGCCGGGAGCTATACCACCCCAGTCACGTGTCTATCTGTTGTCTGAGGTGGAAACCAAGGCGATGGAGGACTACGTGGCTGAGGCCCTCCGGCAGGGGTACATCAGCAAATCCATGTCCCCTGCGTCAGCGAGCTTCTTTTTTATTGAAAAGAAAGATGGCGGGCTCAGACCATGCATTGATTACCGGGGGCTAAACGCGGTCATGATGAAGTATCCACACCCTCTTCCACTTATCCTGTCAGCCATCGAACAGCTCCATGGGGCGCAGATTTACACCAAGCTTGACCTGCAGAGTGCATACAACCTTGTGCGCATCAGAGCAGGTGACAAGTGAAAAACTGCGTTCAGCTCCACATCTGGGCATTATTCTTACTCTGTAATGCCATATGGCTTGATAAACACTCCATCGTTTTTTCAAGCGTTTATGAATGACGTCTTTTGAGATATGATCCACCGATTGGTTGTGGTCTATCTCGACAACATCCTAATCTATTCAAAAACTGAGTGAGAACATGTATGTCACGTGCGCAAGGTCCTCCATCGCCTGAAGGGTAAACAAAAAAAGATTAGATTTTCTGAGGACGCACGAGAGGCGTTTAAAAAAATCAAAGACTTGTTTACTTCCGTGCCCATATTGAAATTTCCCAATCCTGCCTTACCATTTATTGTGGAAGTAGATGCTTCAGAAGTAGGGTTAGGAGCGGTGCTCTCTCAGAGACAAGGGACCCTGGAGAAGCTGCATCCCTGCGACTTCTACTCAAGGAAGCTCACCGACACAGAACGTAATTATGATATCAGGAACCGGGAGTCCGGTTTCTTCCATTTGGTTCTCTCCCTACCGCCCTTCAAGTAGCCGAGGCTCTGTTTAGGAGTGTGTTTGCGCATTACAGTATCCCGGAGGACATCCTGTCTGATCGAGGCCCCCAATTCGTGTCCAGCATTTGGACTGCTTTCTTCAAGAAATTGGGAACCTCGGTCAGCCTCACTTCCGGGTATCACCCTGAGGCTAATGGACAGGCAGAACACGCTGTGCAGGAAGTCACATGGTTCCTCCGGGCTTGCTGCCATGTGCATCCCCACGACTGGGCAGAGTAATTGAGCTGGGCAGAGTACGCCCAGAACTCCTTACGCCACTCTGCTACGGGTCTAACGCCTTTTGAGTGTGTGCTTGGGCATCAACACCCGCTCTGCCCGTGGGATGCTGAACCCACAGACTTGCCTCATGTCAATGAATGGTTCGACAAAGCAGAGCAGGTTTTGGAGGGAGCTCACACTTCTATCACTCGAGCGGTTCTCTGGTTTAAACAGCAAGCCGACCGGCAGCGGAGGGAGGTGCCGGTATTCCGGGTAGGGGATCGTGTCTGGCTCTCCACTCAGGACCTTAGACTAGGGCTGCCCTGTAAAAAACTCGCTCCCAGATTCAGGGGTCCCTATAGAATTATCCAACAGATAAATCCTGTTTTGTATAAACTCCTATTACCACCCCACATGCGTATTCATCCTGTGTTTCATGTGTCTCACCTCAGGCCAACAACTCCAGGACCCTTAGACGAAGGCGTGGTGAGTCCCACTCTGCCAGAAGCCTTAGAAGTTGAGGGCACTCCTGCCTATATGGTACATCGCCTGCTGTACTCCTGGAGAAGAGGGGGTCACCTCCAATATTTGGTGGATTGGGAGGGTTATGGTCCCACGGAGAGGAGCTGGGTTCCAGAAAATGACATTCTCAGCCAAGAACTAGTGGAAGATTTCCACATATCCAGACCAGATAGGCCTGTTCCTCGCCCTCAGGGATGTCCTCCCATATCCACAGCTCAATCTAGGAGGACAAGGCAGGCAGGTCTACCTCGCTGGAGCCCAGAAAGGATGGTACGTTCCAGGACTCCGTCAGGTGCCGGACCTAGGGAGGGGGGCTCTGTCACATCCGGGGCCCCTAGGCCCCGCCTCCAAAGAGAAATGTTACCGGAGTTCTAAGAATGAGGGGGGATTCCCCGTCTGTCCAAGTATTCATTTGTTTTGTTTGTTTCGGTGCCTGGCAACCCACCTGTTAGGGATGACGTAACAGGATTGCCAGACACTGCACCTGTTTTGTGTTGTGAGTTATTTAGTCCTCGTTGGTTCGTTAATTCATCTTGTCCTCTGATTGGTTGTCTGTGTCGTGCCTCCCTATGTCTCCACAGTGAAAAGCCAGCTGGTTCTTTATCCTGCTGTTATTAAGTGACGTGACTTTCTTTTCCTTCTCTAGAAATAGGAGGGAGAACCAGCAGTGCGGCTGCCCCGAGGAGGTCCTACACACGTCAGGGCTCAGAAAAGAAAAGAGCTAGGTAAAGAAAGAGGAAAGAAGTAAAGGAGGAAGAAAGAGTTTAAATAAAAAGTATTGGTCCGTCTCAGTCCACTTTGGAGAAACAGACCTTTGAAGGATTTTTTAGTTCGAGTATTGATTCTTTAGTTCGAGTATTGATTCTAAGTTTGTTTTGGACTTCCTATGTTCTCTGAAACTGTTTACTATTAAAGACACTCTTGTTTTACAAATTCCCTCGTATTTGCGTCCTCTCTCCAAGGCTCAGTATGACGTGTGTATATATATATATACACACAAAC